>VONZ01001112.1:25000-217798 GCA_012976165.1 Labeo catla | reverse complement strand
GATGACAAAATAATTGACCAATTATTGTAGAAATTAGTGGAAAATATAAACTTTATGGTCAGAAATTCCAGCTGTCCAAAAGTAATAATCAACATGATAATTAAAGTTGAACACAAAGCAAAATATACAATTCTACTCAAAGTCAGCTTCCTAGTCAGTGCCACAAACATTCAGATGTTGGAAATCTTTTGCAGTTTTATGTAGAACAGCACAGATGGTCTGTTAGCAGTCTTTGGAGCATCGCATGAGGCTGAAACTTTCTTGAATTTTCCCACTTCTACTACCTGAACAACTTTAGTCAGCTGAAACAGAAGCAAATATTAGTTAATGTGCAAATTGTGTTTGAAATGTAATATATCACACTCAATGATTCAAAAGCCATTAAATATTCTAGAGCTTTATAATGTATCGCGCATATTAAT
Organism: Labeo catla; assembly: GCA_012976165.1. Classification (NCBI taxonomy): domain Eukaryota; kingdom Metazoa; phylum Chordata; class Actinopteri; order Cypriniformes; family Cyprinidae; genus Labeo; species Labeo catla. The sequence goes on along the minus strand of VONZ01001112.1, from coordinate 217,376 downwards.
AAACAAGATTGCATCTAGCCAGAGAACATGGTGAATTACACCCACGTGGAAATGACTGGCTTGTTTTCATTGTGTGAGTGGAATTCTCATTTACCACCTCACATACAGCACAGCCAGCAGTTTCCAGCTCCACAACACACTCAGTTAAAGGATCTTCGCTTCTTTTAGATACTATGTGAATGTTGAATATTATGAGAACAAGCTGAATGTGAAGAAAAACATAAAATGAATTAAACATTGATTCTAAAATGTGAAACAACTGCATTTGTGTAACCTTCATCCTCACCTTCATTAATTCTCCTGTTCACTTGTAGATGCTGATTGTCTCATTCCTTTGGGCCAATCACCAAAGGTGCGAAGGCACTTATTGTATCCATTGGCGTTCTTCTTCTTCTTCTTCTTTTTCTTCTTCTTCCGTTTCTTTCACTCTTGAGGCTATGGCGGCCCATAGAACCACTTGCGGGAGAGTTATGAAATTTGGCACACTGATAGAGGACAGTCTTAACATTAACCATAGCAAGTTTGGAGTCTCTATCTCAAACTCTGTAGCACCACCACTCCAAATTTTCAATCATTTTATGATGATAACTTTTGAACCGTAAGGTTTAGAAGGAAATTAAAAAAATCATAAGGGTTAGTTTTTCGCCATTTTTAATAGTTCATAAAACCTACATTTTTGAACTCATCCTAGATGGTTGCTCTGATTATCACCAAAATTGGCTCATATCATCTTGAGACCATGCTGGCAAAAAGTTTTGGAATTCAAGTTGATTTGTTGAACTGTTCTCGAATAACGTGCAAACGAATACTATGAGAACCACACAAAAATGGATGCGAGGCTATATCTCCACAACAGTTAGCGTATTAAGACCAAACTTGGTGTGTGTCATAAGAAGCATGACCTGAGGCTACCTGCAGCGTTTCGGCACAGTGCCACCTAGTGGTCTGGAGATATGAAGCTATTTTTGCTTATAACTTCTCAAGGGTTTGGCCAAAAATCACATACCCAATTTTCCCACGTTGACCATTTTATTGTAAATTTTGTATATGTATATTTTTTATGAACGCATAGACATATCGTTACAAAACTTGGTATGTTTCTCCGACACCATGCCCAGACAGTACTCAAAATGTTTGAGGGCAGTGCCACCTTGTGGTCAAAAGTTAAAAAGAAATTTTGAAAAATCCTAATAACTTAAAATTGAAACGAAACTGGTCTTGATATATTCCTTGGGTCATGCCGAGAACATCTATACCAATTATGCCATAATTGGATGACCTTCTTGTCCGCCATTTTGATTAATGTTGAAAACACCTCCCAGACCGCCTTTCCGATTTTCACCAAATTTGACTCAGATCATCTTTAGGCCATGCTGGAAAAACGTTATGATAACGCATTAACAAGTTTGTTGGAAAGATGCCAAACTGCATTTGAGGCTGTATCTCTGCAAAGCTTTGACATATTTACACCAAATTGTTGTATGTGCCATTGTCACCTCACACTGACCACGCCACATTCATTTACATTAATTTGGCAACAGTGTTCTTCTATTGTTCAGAAGTAATACACCATTCGTTTAACATTAATAATAAAATTTCCAAAAATGCTAAGAACTTTTGTTTTTTTATTAGCCTATTGTAATGAATCCTGTCTCAAAATATTTCTTGGGTCATGCCAACAACATACATACCATTCATGCCATAGTTGGCTGAACTTCCTGTCCGCCATTTTGATATGTTGAAAACTTACTTTTTCTAACTCCTACTAGACATTTTATCTGATTTTCACCAAAATGGAGTCAGATCATCTTCAGACTGTGCTGACAAAATGTTATTGATTTCGTGTTGATAGATGTAACTGTTTTTGTACAGCGCCACTAGAAATTTGAGGCATGATGCCAAAATGACCCTGAGGATGTATCCCTGGAAAGCTTTTGCATAATGACACCAAACCTCATGTGTGTCATTGTCACCTCACACTGAACACAGTACATCGATTTGATAACAGCACCACCTGTTGGTCAAAAGTGATAGCCCATTAAATCATATATGGTTGTTTTTATGAGTTTTAACCCATTTTGACTAAAACCGTCTTAAAATGGCTTCAGTTACTGATCGCTTCGGTTGCTCTGATGGTTGCTGCCTTGCTTGGCTAGTGCTTGGCCCGTTATTGCTGCTTGCAGCTATATTTATAAATTTTATTATATTTAAGACATCTTGGAAGTTAGCTGAGGATGAGAACATCTTCCTTAGTAGATTTATGAAAATCCTAACTGAACAAAATATGTAACACATACTGAACAATAGTAACCAATCAGCTTTAAGCTGACTCACTTGACACACACAATTGAAGCAAATTACCCAAGTGCAGCAGACTGCACACACAAAGGACTCTAAATGGATGACTGACAGAGGATTGTTTGCTGTGTCTTCATGGGATCCCCTTTTTGACACGGCTGTTTCACCCTTGCTGCATTGAAATGGATCCCACGAGTGGACGGCTGTGTTTTATACCGTCTTTCCTGCATCATCGTCTTATCATGTCTAATTTAGTCACAGGGCTTTAATCAGTGGTGCGGCTGTTCTCACTTTTAATTATGATTGTGTTAATTAAAACTGTGGCCACGTTTACTTCAGAGCACAATGTCACAGTAAGGTGATTTTGCAGCAGGGGCAGCTTTGACTAAGCTTGGTGGGGGAAAACGATACAGGAAGGCTTTTGTTTCAGGCTAATTAATCGCTTGACTTCTCATGACAGGCGTGTAGTCTCAGACTTGCCGCAACCATTTGTCAGTGCCAAGATTTACAGGATTTCATTGCATCCGCAGGAACACATTCAATATATTGTGACTGATACAGAAGCTTACTGTTGCCATATGAAAAACCAAACCTAAAATATAAACAAACAGATAAAAAAGAAATGGATTTTTTGACACATACATTAAAATGCAAATATGTTTAACCATCTAATTCATGGTGTTCACTACAGTAGACAGAATAAGACATTTTAACCAATGAGGTGTTACATTTAAACAACCACAGACTGTCTGTGACCTTCAGGCTATACACAATTTAATCACGTTTCTCTTTATATGTCATAAGGTACACCAAATTCTCATATTTTATACCATCATTCACCTCATATAATAAACAGCAAAACATTGTTTCATCAGTATAAATTCATGAGGTTTATTTACTTATTTCAGATACAAGTATTTGAAATACAAAATACTATATTATTTTCCATAAAGTATTTCGTATTTTCATTGTAAATACATTTTTATGCATTTGTGACCATCTAGTAGGTTTGCTCCACTGATGTCCATTGCCTGATGAAAACATATTTTGCATTTCTCACTAGAGGGCGCAATTTACAGAGCATTTTTTTTTAAAGATAAATGCATTATTTAACGTAGTAAATGTTACTTATTTTTGCATGCTTTTTAAATATCATCGATTAAATAATTCAAGTCTCACTCCTGCACCAAACATGCCAAATATTTAGATTTAAAAATATTTATATTATTTATTTATTATTATCTGTTTACATCAACGTTGTAGGCCCACAATCGCGTTGCAAGTGACGGTAAAATCCAGTCTGGTTTGTTTGTAACTGAGATTGAAGCGACCAGAATTATGACAGGAATCTGTCAATACTCCTGTCATTCCTTCAGCTTCACTGACCCACCAGAGCAGAGGAGAACATAAGAAAACTTACCTTACAATGTCTGGTACTTATCTGCAAATGTCTGTATGCGTTCAAAGCATCATGAGGTCGCAGAACTCCTGCAGCAGCTGGACGAAGGACAATGGAAAGATGCTCGAGGTGGAATGACACTTCACTGTTAATTATGGTCAGTGTTTTGGAGGTAAGTCACTCATACTTTATGAATAACTTTTGGAAGTGGATGGCCCAGGTCCAGGTCCCAGAAAATACATTCTAACATTCTCTGTTGGTTAGCCAGAAAAGTTTTCTTTACATAAACAGAACGTTCCTAGGACTTAAAAATAAAGGTTCTTTTTTGGCATCTATGGTTCCACAAAGAACATTCATGGAAACTTTCCATTTAATAAAAAGTTGTTCATAGTGACCAAAAGGTTCTTTAGTTCTTTAGATTTTTAAAACGTTCTTCACACTAAGAAGAAGAAGAAAGTTTCTTTTAAGAACTTTCACTAAAAGGTTCTTTGGGGAACCAAAAGTGGTTCTTCTATGCCTTCACCTCAAAAACACCCTCTTAAGTCCTTTATTTTTAAGAGTGTAGGTTTGGAGAACGTTTCCTTAATGTTTCTTTATTTGAAATATTTCCTATTTTACTCTTTTATTTAGTTCCCAGAAAAACCAAACGGCTACCATATGGGAACATTAGGGGAACGTTCTGTGTTTGCTAGGGCTTGCAAAATGCATATGAAGTGATCAGATGCAAAAGCCTTCTGTCTTACGTATTTCTTTAAGCATTTTTGAGCATTTGTTTCTGGCTACTTTGTATAGGTTTCTATGTAAGTACTGGTATTTCTGATTGGGCTGAGGCTGGAATTTAGTTTGAATTTAGTTTAAGTTAATTTAGAGTTTGAAGTAAAAGTATTTGATGGACGTATAATATGTGTCAGGAGCATTCACTCAGTATCATTATCTCATTTTTGACCGAGGTGGCTTAATATGTAGCCAGTATTTACATGTATATTTTTTCTGGAGTTATCTATTGTATGCCTGGTTTAATGTCTTGAATCAAATGTTTTCTACCTTCTAGTAGCATCCTGAATGTAAATATTACGTTACATTAAAATGATAAAAATAGTCTTAAATTAGGACATTTCATAACATACAAAAATATAAAAAAAGTAATAGATTTTAAATGCAGATACTGTATGTTGTAGGTTTTTCTTAAATCAGTGTCAGTAAACACAATGCTTCTGTTGTGACAACATGCCCCGCTATAGGGTCTACCTGTGTTAAAGGAGAAGTTCACTTCCAGAATAACATTTTTAAGATAATGTACTCACTTCCTTGTCATCCAAGATGTTCATGTATTTTATTCTTCAGTTGTTAAGAAATTATGTTTTTAAGGAAACATTTCAGGATTTCTCTCCATATGGGGCCCCTGAGTTTGAACTTCCAAAATGCAGTTTAAATGCAGCTTTAAAGGGATCTAAATGATACCAGCTGAGAAAGAATGGTCTTATCTAGCGAAACGATCGTTTTTTGTTCTGGAAGTGAACTTCTTTAAATTAACTGTTTGATCACTGTTTAAGCTTTTTCTGTCACCTCATGAACTGCATGTACTGTATCTTTACAGCTGCTGTTTGAACCCTAAAGATTGTTGCATCATAAGGGAACTGTTGTAATTCTGCATGTGTGGCTCATCTGTACAGTGTTTGTTGACACTGCTCTTAGTCTTTAATGATGTGGTTTACAGTGCACAGTGCCCCCACAATCAGTAGGCGTTTTCTGCCCACAGAAAGGTTTGTTTAACTAAAGAGGAGTTGCGTGTCATGCACCAAACTTTCGAGCAGCTATCGTTCATCTCCATTCAGACCAGGAATTAGTGTGAATGCAGTTCTGTTTGTTTGTGAACACACCAAGGGTCAAGGTCTGGCTGGTCAATATGGGCCACTGAGCCCCTGCTGGTCGATGTCGTAACTACACCATCTGGCAGCAAATACCATCTTTCTCCATTTGTGCCAATTCAGAAATATCTGTGTATTCAGACAAAAACTGGTTTGTTGCATGCAGCATATAAATCGCAAGTAGTTCATTATAGCAGCCGTATTTACATTTTCAAGGGTGTGTATGAATAACAAGCTTCCATATGTGGATAAAAATAGATTTTTCATGCTCCATCTGTTATCTATAGATGTAATTATATAGGCAGTATTAAATATCACGTCCATATTCGGTTCTATATTTACTGCAGTTGGAAAGTAAATAGCAAACTGTTATTTAATAGATGTGGTTTCCAGTAAATCTATCATAGTAACAGCCTGCCTGGAGCAACCTGAGATCACACACACACACACACACACACACTAAATGAGCACATAGACTACTTCTTTTGTTGTTATATAAAGCTAATTATACTTAGTAGAAACCCAAATCATAATCCTACCCCCAAAAAAGAAAAGATTTATTTTCTGTACGAATCGTATTTCCAAACAAGACTCTCTCTGGATGTCCTAAAGGGAGGTTTTATCATCATCTAAATGGTCTTTAGCATTTCTATTCAATGACAAATCAAGTATTCATAGAGGAAGCAGAGAAAAGAATATTCATTTTGATTCACAAATGCATTATGGTTGGAAAACCTCAGGATTTAAGACTATTAGAATTAGTAACTTGTATAAAATCAGTTGGTCTTCAATTGTACAGCATATTTGTTTTAAATTAGTTGTTTGGCCTGCTTCTGCATGTTATTTCAGGAAGGAACCATGAGAAAGTTCTGTTTAGTGGTCTGTGGTCACTCAATTACAAAGATACTTGTCGAATTTATTTCCTCTAGACTTCTGTTGCGTCCAAGGATGTGTCAGATTTCCTGCCAGCTAGTGGACTTGAGTTTTTGCAGGGAAACCTTCCTTCAAAATGCCCCATTTAGGCTGCATTCTCAAGACAGCATTTTGTCTTCCTCCCTTCCTTCCCTTTTAGCGATCCTTCTTGTCAGAACAGTAGAGCACTTCTAGCTCAGTTTGAGAGTGTCATTAAAGCAGGAAGTGAGGGACCGCATGGGCAGCAGGCACTGCACACAAGGGTCAATTTGATTTAGTAGAAAAGGAGAGTTTGACAGTACAAAACAGGCCTTGTTGCTTAAGAGAGCGCCATCGGTCCGTCCACACAGTGTCAGACATTGTGCTGCTGCTCAGCTCTCAGAGAACAGCCAGATTACGGCACTAGACTCTCTTAAGTCTCTTACATCTGGAAGTCCCAAACAAAGGCTTTTAGAAATCAGTTCAACCCAGAAACCAGAGCAAGACATTTTTCATCTGACCCCTCTGTTGGGAAATGTGAAAAAAGATGAGCTAAGTGACATGCTGGTTCATTCTTTCCATGTCTTTGGCGCTGACCCTGCGGGGATATGGGTCATTTGATGCATGAAGGAGTGAGGAGTTCCATGTGTGAGAAGTTTGGCTGCCTCTCCTGAGTCACTTGGACTGGTCTTAGATGTGCACAGGACTGCATTTTCTTAATTAAAAGTGGACTTCTTTTGAACTCTCTGGGAAAGGCTTGTTTGGTAGTAGTATGGTAAGAGCTTTTTGCTATTTGATTAGAGAGGTATAATTGAGGTTACAGTGATGCATTTATAATTTTGAATGACTGTGGTACAGTTGGTTTGGGGTTTGTGTTGTCATGACAAAAAAGTTGTAAAATTAGATCTAACTTTACACTGAAAAAGGCTGGTAAGTGTTTTTCTCAATCTAGCATTATGTTGACATGCATGTCATTTATGTCTTATGGCTAAGAGTGAATATTTTAAAGTGTCCATATTTTGTAGGGTCTGCTAGAATACAGTTCCCTGATTTAAAGTGAAAAAACAAAACAAAACATGATTTTTCACGTATTGCTGCAGCAGCTCTTTTCACCTTAAGGTACGTTTACACAATTTTTTTTTCTTTTTTATTTCTCGCATACAGACGACAATACGACAGCGTTTTAGTGCCACGTTAAAAAATACAAAAATCTAAGATTACAAGATTAAAGTCGGAATATTTTGAGAATAAAGTCAAAATGATGAGAATAAAGTCGACATACTACAACAATAAAGTCAAAATATTTCAAGAATAAAGTCAAAATTACGAGAATAAAGCCAAAATATTTCGAGAATAAAGTTGAAATATAACGAGAATAAAGTCAAAATATTATGAGAATAAAATCAAAATACTACGAGAATAAAGTCAAAATATTACAATAATGAAGTAAAAATATTACAAGAATAAAGTCGAAATACTATGAGAATAAAGTCGAAATATTTCAAGAATAAGGTCAAAATTATGAGAATAAAGTGAAAATATTTCGAGAGTAAAGCTGAAATATTACAAGAATAAAGTTAAAATATTTTAAGAATAAAGTTGAAATATAACGAGAATAAAGTCGGAATATTTTGATAATAAAGTAAAAATGACAAGAATAAAGACAAAATATTTTGAGAATAAAGTCAAAATATTATGAGAATAAAGTCAAATATAACGAGAATAAAGTCAAAATATTACGAGAATAAAGTCGAAATATAACGAGAATAAAGTCAAAATATTACGAGAATAAAGTCGAAATATAACGAGAATAAAGTCAAAATATAATGAGAATAAAGTCGAAATATAACGAGAATAAAGTCAAAATATTATGAGAATAAAGTCAAAATATAACGACAATAAAGTCAAAATACTATGAGAATAAAAAATACAAAATATTCGAAATACTCAAGAATAAAGTCAAAATTGGCCAAGTTGGCCAAGTCTGTTAGAATTGGTCTACCAATGATAGTGTGTGTTGGAACTGTAACACCCCTTACCATAATCAGGTTTCAGCTCCTGAGGCTTCATGAGCAGCTGTAAACAGTATAGTATATCGATATAAAATATGACATTGATATTGGAAGTCCATACAGTGTTTATTGCCCTCACCTTGAAAAAAACCTGCATCTCCTCAAAATAGCGAAACCAACTTTTCTGTGTAACTTTGCAGATCATTTACATTCACAAATAGTTGCATTACACACTAAAGGAAAGGTAAAATTAAAAAAAAAAAAAAAAAAAAAAAAAAGGTGCCAGTCCCCATCACTTCCATTGTAAATAACACAGAATTTTTATTTATTTATTTATTTATCAATTTTTTTGTAAGAACGAGATTTAACATTGTGTCACAACTGCTGTCATTTTGTAGTGATGCACCAAAATTATTTTTTTACAGAAACACCACAATCAAAGTTTTCATTTAGCTAAAAGCCGAAATGAAAGTAGCATTTTTGGTTGGATAATTGGATAATTGAACTCTACATGCTGCTCAGGGTGTTGTGCTGCTCATGATTAATTACACATGTATCATGGTAAAGACCTCTGGCAAAAAGACGCGCCTCGACATTTCGGCTAACAGATTTCATACATTGCTACTCTAGCATCATTTTTGGTCACTGTGAAATGCGTCTTGCTGTAATTTATCAATGTTTTTAGGGACTGATGACGTGGATGGAACTGCAAAATCCAGTCATAAAAATAGAATTTACTGTATTATGCGGAATGTAACAGAATTTGAATTAATCTAAAGTTGGTCAGTAGTACACTTATTTAGAAAATGCATGGAAAACACGGAATTTGATAAAAAATAAAACGGGAAAAAAAACAAAAAACATTTCATAGGGTTTCAAAAAATTTATTTTGTTACATTTTTAATAAATTGCTTTTATTTGTATAGGTTTCATGATTTCAATTAATTAGACGTGCTTTTTTATTTATTTATTTATTTTTTATTTATCCATTAAAATTGAGACTAGAAAGAATGAAAACAGAACAAAACATAATCTAGAAAATGTAAAACTTAAAAAAAGGTAATTTGGATAAAAATAAAAACGGAATTTGGGAAAAAATAAAACAGTTTTCATAGGGGCCTAATGTTTTGTGCATGATATTTTTGACCGCGTTTGCATCTTTACCCAATTTACATAATTTTTTAAGTGAACTGGGTGCTAAAATAACACAAAAAGAATGTGGAAGTAAATGTGAATTCTCCTCTTCGTGTCTTCCTCTCGGCCTGTGTTCACCTCTTTCTGTCATTTCTGCATGTTCTTTAATAAAGTGCTGTCAAAACACAGAAAAATGGTTTCAAATATCAGACCTGGCCATTGCATCTCTGCGAGTGTTTGTATTCTCAAGCCCCTGCTGTTGACCTTGCCCCTTGTCTCTTTAAATCCCCCTCTTGTCTTGAAGTAGAACAGAAAAAGCTCACATGTCAGATGAAGTCTGGTTTGTTTATAGTCGTGTTCATTAGCTTTCTCTACTAGTATAGGACTCTTCAGATGTTAGGATTTGGGCCAAGGCAAATTCCCTCGTACATTTGTGAGATGGTTCTGTAAGTAGCCCCTAATGAATACAGCTCAGCTTATGAATTGAGTTAATCTTTTTTAAAAAATTGGTTTCATTTAAATGCCATTGACTCCAGTTCTGCTATTAGTATCCACAGAAACCGGTTGGTCAATTGAGGTCACATATCAGATAAAAACTTGTTGACTTTGGAATGGGCTTTTCCTTGCAAAACTGAACTTTATAATTAGTACACGCACCCATTCAAAACATTATTAGCAAATTTGTGCACCAATTTTGGAATATTGTTGTGGTTTTTAACTTCAGAAGAAAACAGACATATATATATATATATATATATATGTTATTATTATTATTATTATTATATTTTGTGACATTCACCAAACTTTTTCATTCTGCTTTGAATTTTATTGTGATTTTTGCAAATTTTATACAGTTATTTTTATTTGTATTTTTTTTACAGGAAAAAACACAAATGTGTATAAATGTCAGACACTATAAAGTAAACATATTAAAAGCTGACTTTAATAAAATGATTATATAAAAATGACAATAATGATGATAATAAAATGACAATAGCTTATTTATATTTATAAATGTAATTCATATTATAAAATTTGATGTCTTTAATATCTTAATGTAGTAATATATAAATATTAGAAAACGTAAACTAAATGAAAATTAATTCCCTTACTAACTGAAATAAATATAAATTTAAGCACTAAAATTACTAATTGTAAATAAATAACACTGAACTTTAAAAATAAATTATAATTATTTTTGTATTAATATTAATTTATATTATATTATTTATTAATTTATTAATTAATAATCAGTTATATTCTTTAATATTATTAAACAAACAAACAACAGCCCTCCCTCCCACAATAAATAATGACAAGTTATGTTAAGTGAAAAATTACAATGACAGCACATTAAACTAAAACTAAAATAAAAACTGAAATGTATCATTTTAATAGTGTATAAATTTTTAATCACATCCAAAGTAAACGTTTTTGTTTACATACACTGACCAAAATTATAAACGCAACACTTTTGTTTTTACCCCCATTTTTCATGAGCTGAACTCAAAGATCTAAGACTTTTTCTATGTACACAAAAGGCCTATTTCTCTCAAATATTGTTCACAAATCTGTCTAAATTTGTGTTATTGAGCACTTCTCCTTTGCCGAGATAATCCATCCACCTCACAGGTGTGGCATATTAAGATGCTGATTACAGCATGATTATTGCACAGGTGTGCCTTAGGCTGGCCACAATAAAAGGCCACTCTAAAATGTGCAGTTTTACTGTATTTTTCTGTATCCACCATTTGCCTCACGCAGTGCAACACATCTCCTTTGCATGTTGATCAGGTTGTTGATTGTGTCCTGAGCATCCAGAGCATCCCAAACATGTCCGGTGAATATGCTGGCTATGCAAGAACTTGGATGTTTTCAGCTTCCAGGAATTGTGTACAGATCCTTGCAACACGGGGCCGTGCATTATCATTCTGCAACATGAGGTGATGGTCGTGGATGAATGGCACAACAATGGGCCTCAGGATCTCATCACGGTATCTCTGTGCATTCAAAATGCCATCAATAAAATGCACCTGTGTTTGTTGTCCATAACATACGCCTGCCCATATAACCCCACCACCACCATGGGCCACTCGATCCATAACGTTCATCAGCAAACCACTCACCCACACAACGCCATACACGACACCATCTGCCCTGTACAGTGAAAACTGGGATTCATCCGTGAAGAGAACACCTCTCCAAAGTGCCAGACGCCATCGAATGTGAGCATTTGCCCACACAAGTCCATTACGACGACGAACTGCAGTCAGGTCGAGACCCCGATGAGGACGACGAGCATGCAGATGAGCTTCACTGAGACGGTTTCTGACAGTTTGTGCAGAAATTCTTTGGTTATGCAAACCGATTGTTGTAGCAGCTGTCCGGGTGGCTGGTCTCAGACGATCATGGAGGTGAAGATGCTGGATGTGGAGGTCCTGGGCTGGTGTGGTTACACGTGGTCTGCGGTTGTGAGGCTGGTTGGATGTACTGCCAAATTCTCTGAAACGCCTTTGGAGACGGCTTATGGTAGAGAAATGAACATTCAATTCACGGGCAACAGTTCTGGTGGACATTCCTGCAGTCAGCATGCCAATTGCATGCTCCCTCAAAACTTGCAACATCTGTGGCATTGTGCTTGTGATAAAACTGCACATTTTTATTGTCCTTTTATTGTGGCCAGCCTAAGGCACACCTGTGCAATAATCATGCTGTCTAATCAGCATCTTGATATGCCACACCTGTGATTATCTCGGCAAAGGAGAAGTGCTCACTAACACAGATTTAGACAGATTTGTGAATAATATTTGAGATACATAATAGGCCTTTTGTGTACATGGAAAAGATCTTTGAGTTCAGCTCATGAAAAATGGGGGCAAAAACAAAAATGTTACATTTATAATTTTGGTCAGTGTAATATATGTGTGTGTAGTGTATATTTATTATGTATAAATATACACACATGCATATATTTAAGAAAAATATGTTGTTTCTATTTAATATATTTATATACAATATAAATTATATTAATATAAATATATAAATATTCATGTAAATATATTTTTAAAATATATACTGTATGTGTGTGTGTGTGTGTGTGTGTGTGTGTGTATGTGTATATATATATACACACAGTATACACATTATGTAAACAAAAACTTTTATTTTGGATGCAATTAATCGTATAACTTGGTTTTTAAGCATCAATTTTAAGCTTAATTTGTATGGTTTGTCATAAAAATAAATAAATTTAATTAATTAATTAATTAATTAATTAATAAAAGAATAAAAAATCCCAGCCCTAAACAACCATGACGTTCAATTACAAAGTTGAAGAAAGAACAAGGACTTTCTTTGAAGTAATTTCCTCATCTGACATCCTTAAATCACTGTTAGGTAGAAAAATCTGTAGCTAGAGGCCGGTTAAATGCATTTTAGTTGCTTTTGCTTGACGGATGCTTCCTGGGTTTCACTAAAATGACTGCTTGTAATTCATCTTAACTGGTGACAGAACGGCACGAAACTAACTCTGCCTCGTGGAGAGAAACCTCCACTTTCCGTGCTTCTCTTACAGATAGAGTATGAAGCAGATAGATGGAGCAACTGCTGTAGGTAGAGCGGTTCAGACGGAGAGAAAAATGGAGGGTGGACGGAGTGGGTGTGGAATCTCTTTTATGTTTTGCATCAAAAGCGGGATCAGTCCACAGTGGTCCTCAATGACTGCTGCTGTAAAATGCATGATCGCCTGTGCTATTCGGTTAATAGCCCTTGATGTCTTTTTGCCTTTATTCCATGAGCTGGTGTGCTGAAAGATGGCCAGTTGATTCATTACAGCCCCAGCAGTCTGCAGCCACTGCTAGTTTATCATTACACACATTACTATGAATTGTTTCAGGACACAACATGAAGGAATCATTAAGCACACTCCTTCAGAAATCATGAAAATATAATGATTAATTAAATTTATAATTCAAGGTTTTGCCTATTATTCATATGTGTATGTATTTCTGTCTGCCTGTGTGATGCTTGTTTCTGTAGCAGCAGCCTGTAGTCTCCTGCAGTATGCCAGCAGAGGAAATCGAGAGTGTGCGTCTTCCTGTGGGTTGGAAAAGCTACAGATCACCTGAGGGACGGAAATACTATGTCAACACAAGCACTAAAGGTATTACTGATATGTGTATGTGTGTATGTCAGTTGTTTTGACTGTCTGGAACAGAATGTTTATGGAGGGAGTGGTATGTTTATGCTATTTTGTTTTTTAAACTCAAAATGATTTTAGCATTATTGACAGTATTCAAGCCAACAGTCAGATTCAGATACATCCACTGTGCAAACGTACAAACATAATAAGCTGCCAAAGCCTTTTCTTGTCCCTGCTTGAAATAGGCTCTCTATATCTGTAATATTCAAAAAAAAAAATAAATAAATAAAAAAGAAATATATATATATATATATATAATTAAAATTAATAATTAAAAGTTTATTAAAAGTTAATAATAAATAATTTACATTGTTATAAAATATTTATATTTTGAATAAACACTGTACTTTTTAAACTTGTTATTCATGAAAGAATCCTGAAAAAAAATCACAGGTTCCAAAAAATATTTGGCAGCACAACTGTTGATATTATCCAACATTGATCATTCTAATAATAAATCTGCATATTAGAATGATTTCTGAAGGATCATGTGACACTTAAGACTGAAGTAACAGCTGATAAAAATTCAGCTTTTCATCACAGGAATAAATTCTATTTTAAAGTATGTTAAAATAAAAAACATTATTTTATATTGTAAAAACATTTTGCAGTATTACTGTTTTTTTTCTATATTTTTAATCAAATAAATGCAGCCTTGATGAGCATAAGAGACTTCCTTAAAGACTATTACAAGTCTTACTGACCCCAAACTTTTGAACGGTAGTGTATATATGTGGTGTAGAAACAATTTTTACTCCGCAATTTCACAGGTAATTAAGTAACACATTAAACACTAAAATAGTATTTTCTTGCAAAACATGCTCCGATCATCATCATCAAAATACAAATAATGTGTCAAAAAAGGTTCTTAACAGAAAATACTTTTTAATTTTATTTAATTTTTAATTAATTTATTTATTGTTAATGTTCTATTATGAAAGATCCAAATTAAAAAAGGCATATTATTATTATTATTTATTTATTTATTTATTTTTTATATCTGCCTTGGATCATTGCTTTTTTATTTATAAGCTTTGAGAATGAAGCAATTCTGACTTTTTTCTCAGAGTTATGTGATATAAACTAAAAACTTGCTAATTCTCAGGAGTGTAAGATAAAAACTCGCAATTCTGACTTTCTCGCAAATGCGAGTTTGTGTCTTCTTTCTGAGAACTGCGTAATATAAACTCGCAATTTTGAGTTTTAAAATAAGAATTGCATGATGTAAACCCACAGTTGCAAGAAATAAAGTCAGAATTGCGAGATAAAAACTTGCAATTCTGACTTTTTTTCTCAGAATTGTGTGATATAAACTCGCAATTGCAAGTTATGAAGTCAGAATTGCTTTGCATAAACTCACAATTGTGCAAAATAAAGTCAGAATTGCAAGATAAAAACTCACAATTCAGACTTTCTTGCAAATACAAGTTTATATCTCACAATTCTGTCTTTTTTTCTCATAATTGTGTGATATAAACTCGCAATTGCAAGTTATGAAGTCAGAATTGCTTTGCATAAACTCACAATTGTGCAAAATAAAGTCAGAATTGCAAGATATAAACTCACAATTCTGACTTTGTCGCAAATGCGAATTTATATCTCACATTTCTGACTTTTTTCTCACAATTGCGTGATATAAACTTGCAATTGTGAGTTATAAAGTCAGAATTGCATGACAAAAACTCACAATTGCGAGAAATAGTCAGAATTGCAAGATATAAACTCACAATTATGACTTTCTCACAAATGCGAGTTTGTATCTTTTTTCTCAGAATTGCGTAATATAAACTTGCAATTGCAAGAAATAAAGTCAGAATTGCAAGATATAAACTCACAATTCTGACTTTTTTTTCTCATAATTGCGTGATATAAACTTGCAATTCTGACTTTCTCGCAAATATGAGTTTGTATCTTTTTCTCAGAATTGCGTAATATAAACATGCAATTGCGAGTTATAAAGTCAGAATTGCATGATATAAACTTGTAATTGCGAGAAATAAAGTCAGAATTGGAAGACAAAAACTCGCAGTTCTGATTTTCTGCAAACAATATTTTTTCTTGTAATGATGTCGGTACAAAGTGATATAAACTTACAACTGCAAGTTATAAAGTCAAAATTCCATGATATAAACTCCCAATTGTGAGAAATAAAGCCAGAATTGCAAGATAAAAAAACTCTCAATTCTGACTTTCTTGCAAATGCGAATTTGTATCTCGCAATTCGGTTTTTTTTCTCATAATTGCATGATATAAACTTGCAATTGCAAGTTATGAAGTCAAAATTGCATGACACAAACTCACAATTGAAGTAAAGTCAGAATTGCGAGATAACTCACAATTCTGACTTTCTTGCAAATGCAAGTTTATATCTCGCAATTCTGACTTTATTTCTCACAATTCTGACTTTATAACTCGCAACTGACTTTATATCCCACAATTCTGAGAAAAAAGTCAGAATTGCACATTTTTATCACAGAATTCTGAGAAAAAGAGTCGCGATAGCGAGGTGTAACTCGCAATTGCAAGAAAAAATCATTGTGAATTGTGAAATAAAAAGTCGCAATTACCTTTTTTTATTTGTTATTCAGGGGCAGAAACGGGCTTCCATACAGTATTGTTGTTTCATTGCTGGAAAAACCAGCAATTTTTCTTATCATAGTTGCAAAAATGTATTTCATTTATTTTGTGTCCTTTTGTAGATGATAAACCAATGCTTTATGGAAAACATATGCTTTTGGGCAATGTAAGATTAAAATATGTATTATTTGGTATTTGTGTGCTACCCATGTTCAAATATCATTTTAACACATTATACTAGTTTAAGGTACTTTAAAGAAATACCTGCTGTTATGAACAACATGTTATCATGATATGATAAAACACATGGTAACTCTGTAATATTCCTCTATTACCATCTCAATTTTAATAAAGAACAGCATCTCTGACCAGTGTGCACGTGATATAAATGGTCACATAAATTAAAAGTAAAAAAGCTCTAAGCTAATTTTGCTGCCCTTTCCAAATTTATCTAATTTTACGGTCTTTCCACTGCTGTGGTATCAGTCTTATATGCCGCAGTGATTCATTCATATAGCCCGAGGCTCATTTTTACATGTGCATGTTGCCTGGTAAAAATCCGAAACGTTGATAAGGTATCTCAGTATGCTGTTGTGTAATCATAGAACCCAGTTCTTCCTCGTACGGCGCCACAGGCTGGAAAACTTCATTAGCATTCTCCATCATCTTTATAGCCTATTCATCTGGAGAGGGGCAAATCAGGCTGATCTGGATTAATCTGATAGTCCTCATGTCCTTTCTCACATACTCGCACACTGTTTTCATCTTTCTCTTTTCTGACAAACCCCAGCGCGCTGCCTGGGATGCATAAAGCTGTAATGACCTCTTGTTTTCCACTGAAGCGTAATTGAAGTGAATTTTGAATTCATGGCGGTTTAGTCATGCTAACTATCAGCAATTTAGAAGCACAGATCACAAAGAACATTTCACATAATGCAGGATAAAGACCAGATGGAAACACACAAACTACTGCATCTTCAAGCGATGAGTGAATGAATGAATGATGAATGATCGCATTTATAGAGTGAATAGTTGCTGCACACAATATTTTTTCTCATAATGATGTAGGTACAAAGATATCCAGACGAACCTTGACCTCTGGGATCTAGGATGTAATTTGATGTCCTGATGTTATTTCTGTTCTCCACGTAACTGGATGTAACAAAGGTTAAATCTTACTTTAAAACAGCCATGCTGTTCAGTGGCCTTTTGTAAACATGTGCCGTGGATTTTTGTTCATTCTGAGCTGGCACCCCACATGATTCTCCAACAGTCTGGCACTAAACTATGACTGCCCTGTAAACACTGGCAGAACTGTCCAGAGGCGATCTGTGTGTACAGCGCTGCTGTTCTTGCACTGTAAACACTTTTACTCTGTGCTTATGCGTTGTTTGTCTTCAGTTGAGGACTGCAGCACTAATTTTGGCATGTATTTCTCGGATGTCTAATTTGTTATGGAATTTGCGTGGAAGCTTTGTCAGAACTGTAGTTGTTGATCTCAGCTGGGTTTGATTCAGTACCCAGATTTACATTGGAAATAAAGTGGCTATACCCAAAAAGTAGCCATGTCTTTAAAGTCAGAGACTGAAATATTAGTTTACCACGAACTGCATAGACCCAATAATATCCAAACTGATTAACATGAATAGGAAGTTACACATAAAATAAACAAAACTGTTTATGAGTCGAAAACTGTTAGTATTAATTATAATACCAAATGAATTTACATGAAAATGCTAGACAGATAAAACATTCGATTCACAATTCACAATTCACAATTAATAGGTTTTAAAATCGATTCAAGAACGATTTTTGCAAATTCAGAATGATTCGATTCGAGACGATTCACAATAAAATTCGATGCGATTCGAATAACAATTTGATTCTGCACTCTTTAAAGGGGTCATCGGATGCTAAGTTCACTTTTTCATGTTGTTTGAACATTAATGTGTGTTGGCAGTGTATGTACAAATCTACCCTATAATGATAAAAATCCATGCAGTGGTTTTTAATTAATCTGTAAAAATAATATCCCCTTTTTCAAATTGAGCCGTTCTCAGATGCCTGTCGTTGTGGCGTCACACCAACAGAGGCCGCTCCCAGTTGATGGACATGAGCGTCTTTCCTCAGACCCGCCTTACAACAGTCTGACCTCCATTGTTTTGATTCCGGAGCAGGGATGTAAGTTAGACAAGAATATCTCAGATTGAGTGATTGAGGTATTGTGTTGGCTTGTCAGGCTTGTCAGTCCACAGAGAGAAGAGAGGGGCGGGGTGAGCAGAGCTCATTTGCATTTAAAGGAACAACCCCTTAGAATGAGATGATTTTTGCAGAGGTCATTTTGGCAAGGTAAAAAGGGTGTTGTGTTACAAAACCATTGAGAATTTTTAATCAAAGTATATTAGAGACTTTTCATTAAGACCCTAAAGAATCATATCAACTTGTGGAAAATGGGCGTCCGATGACCCCTTTAAGTGTATTCACAGGATTATTTAGAAGCTTCCCCTAAATTATGTATATGCTTAGTCAGGGGCAAATTACACTGCAGCCTTTATGGAGTCAGAGAGTAAAGGGCAAAAGTGTCTACTGTTAGATGTTAGTTTAATGATGCTATGGCATGACATATAGCATATGTAGAAATTTACCCTAGTGAAAAATTAATATATTTAAAATACATTTATTTCAAGTATAGTTCAAATCTCTTAACATATTTACTGATTTATCCCTTATTGATATAAAAATTATAATGAAACTTTATTTGGAGTGCTACTTGTGCACAATGCACATTTCTTAACATTAAGCCTAAAACGTGTTTTAATGTCACTATTGCTGAGGTTTGTACGATCTTTGAATAATAAAGTCTTTAAATGCAAGATATTTAAAGTGTACCTGAAATATACTTGCAATAGTTCTACTTTAGCGCAATCACATATACTTTAGTTTATCTTTATTTGAACTTCGACACTTCATTTCCAATTTAGCACACTTTCTACTGGCGATTTTTGATTCTGATGATAATAGTAATGAACGCAACTTTCATGCGGCTGATTGACGTACACCTTGTGCTCTGATTTCAAGGTTGTTGTTAATGCTGTGGGTTTTTTAACCGTTTCGTTCGTACTTTCAGTTTAACGACATTAAGTTAAACGTCATTTATCATTCATTGGAATTGTGCGTATGCTTTTAGACACTTACACTATTTTTGCTCCGTCCAAACGCGCAGCCTTCAACTGCTCAGGTAATGTCAATGGTACGACTGAGCCACTGAAAAACTACCTAAAAGTAAAACTACTTTACTCTAGCAGTACTGGCTATGAGTAGTAAGGAGAGATCACACATTGGCTGCACAAAAAAAAATGTGTCTGTGAGAGCGCGCACGCAATCCCATGACAGGCAGTAAATAGAGCACGGGAAGGAGAGATTTGAAGAAACTAACAACGCTGTACAAGGTCTCTAATAATTCGTGCTTATAATAATTTAATGTGTATATATTTTAAAGCACTGACTTGCTATAGAAGGCGTGATTCATTCGATTATTGGTGTTTTATATCGATTACTGGCCGAAATCAACGATTTACGATTCCAAAATCCATGTTTCAAGATCGATGCATATGCATCGTCAGGTTTTGTAATCGATGCATCGAGAAAACGAGTGAACCCCGAACCGTCAAAACGTTTTTAATGTATTTTTTTAAGCTTGCATTTATTTGATCCAAAGCACAGCAAAAACAGTACAATTTGAAATGTTTTTACAATTTGAGTATATTTTAAAATGTAATTTATTCCATTGATTAAAGCTAAATTTTCAGCATCATTACTCCAGTCTCACATGATGCTTCAGAAATCATTCTAATATTCTGATTTGCTGTTTAAGAAACATTTTATTATTATTATTATTATTATTATTATCAATATTTAAAACAGTTGAGTACATTTTTTCAGGATTCTTTGATATACAGAAAGATCACCATTTATCTGAAATAAAAAGCTTTTGTAACATTATACACTATATCATTCAAAAGCTTGGAGTCAGTGTTTTTTTTTTCTAATTCTAGAAATTAATACTTTTATTTAGCAAGGATGCTTTAAATTGATCAAAAGTGATGATAAATTTTTTATATATAATTATACATGTTACAAGACATAAATGCTTTTTATCTGAACCTTCTATTCATCAAAGAAACCTGAAAAAATCTGCTCAGCTGTTTTCAACATAATAATAATAAATGTTTTTTGAATGGCAAATCAGAATATTAGAATGATTTCTAAAGGATCATGTGAGACTGGAGTAATGATGCTGAAAATGTTTAGCTTTGAAATCACAAGAATAAATTACATTTTAAAATATATTCAAATAAAAAAAAACTGTTATTTTAAATAGTACAAAATATTTCACAATTTTACTGTTTTTGCTGTACTTTGGATCAAATAAAAACAAGTTTGGTGAGCAGAAGAGACTTCTTTAAAATTATTGTCCAAAACCTTTTGACTGGTAGTGTATGGGCAGCAGTTTCTTTTCCCTTTTAGAATTTTTAAGTGTTTTTATTGTTATCCTGATATTAAATAGCTGCAATATTATTTTTATTTATTTATTTATTTTTATTTTTTTTGTAATTAGCACTGTTTTTTTTTTCTCTCTGCTTCATGACACTATCAAAACCTGTGTGTCTTATCTAAGTCTGATTAGCAAATTGTGTTTGCACAAGAATGTTTCTGTGTGGGAAAATCGTTTTTGACTGAATGCTTGGAATGAGGGATGCTGTTTTGCAAGAGTTAGCATAAAAAATCCATCTTGACTCACAGGAAACATGGAGCGACTGTGTAAGAAAAATATGGTAACAATTTTCAGCCATGGCTGTGAAAAAGAAAAATAGCTTTTACAACATTATTCAGTAAGTGACCCCTACTTGGGCCGACTGTTGCATGTACACTCTAGAAAAGCTCTAGTTTTATGTTTTTAAATGCTGTTCATAATAAAACAGTAATGCAGAAAGACAATATGTGACCCTGGACCACAAAACCAGTCTTAAGTAGCATGGGTATATTTGTAGCAATAGCCAACAATACATTGTATGGGTCAAAATTATCGATTTTTTCTTTTATGCCAAAAATCAATAGCATATTAAGTGTTGTTCCATGAAGATATTCTGTAAATTTTATACCATAAACATATCAAAACTTCATTTTTGATTAGTAATATGCATTGCTAAGAACTTAATTTGGACAACTTTAAAGGTGATTTTCTCAATATTTTGATTTTTTTGCACCCTCAGATTCCAGATTTTCAAATAGCTGTATCTCAGCCAAATATTGTCCTAACAAACCATACATCAATGGAAGCTTATTTATTCAGCTTTCAGATGATGTATCTCAATCTCAATAAAAAAAAGACAATTTTGACTGGTTTTGTGGTCCAGGATCACATATGTGTGTAGTGTAGTCACACTAATGTAGTATACATCAAAACTAAGCAATACCTAGACTAGTGAGGCATCATAAATAAAATAACAATGCCTGTGTTTGTGTTAGAGACAACGTGGGAACGGCCAAGCACATCCACCACCAACCCAAAGGCTTCTGGGTCTTACCATCACTCAGGTAATATTTGCACTATGGCTTGAAAAAATATTGATTTTCCCATGTCAAGTCAATTCAATATCGCTTTTTACATTACACATAATTCCAAGGTCATCATTTGTCTACTCTAATCTTAACTGAATCACAGTGTTTGGTTACCATTACTCAACAAGCCTGGATTTTTTGTATTAAGTGTTATTTACACTTGGATCCAGCTGTCCACACCTGCCCACAGAGGTTTGGGACAGTTTGCATTTTGTATAAGAAGGATCATACAAAATGCATGTTATTTTTTTTATTTATTATTTATTATTATTATTTTATTATTTATTTATTTCACATAAACGACGTTGAACTTATAAAAATGAGCCCGTCCAAAAGTTTACATACATTCTTCAGGTCCGACAAATTATGTGGTTTTTCAGCATTTCTGTGTATTTGAACCCTTTCCAACAATGACTGTATGATTTTGAGATCCATCTTTTCACACTGAGGACAACTGAGGGACTAATATGCAACTATTACATAAGGTTAAAATGGTCACTGATGCTTCAGACGGAAACACAATGCATAAAGAGCTGGGGGGTGAAAACTTTTGGAATTTGAAGGTCAGAGTAAATTTAACTTATTTTGTCTTCTAGGAAACATGTAAGTATCTTCTGTAGCTTCTGAAGGGCAGTACTAAATGAAAAAAATATATATTTAGGCCAAATAAAAAAAAAAAAACAACTTTCATTCATTCTGTTCAAAAGTTTACACCCCCTGCTCTTAATGCATCGTTTTTACTTCTGAAGCATCAGTGAGTGTTTCAGCCTTCTATAATAGCTGCATATGAATCCCTCAGTGGGAAAAGATGGAACTCAAAACCATGCAGTCATTATTGGAAAGGGTTCAAATACAAAAAAATGCTGAAAAACCAAAGAATTTTTCAGAAGAACAGCAGGCAGTTTAACTGTCCAGGACAAACAAGGGACTCATGAACAACTATCACTTAAAAACACACGCACACACTTACGGGTCATTCAGGTAACAACACAGTATTAAGAGTCAAGTGTGTGTAAACTTTTGAACAGGGTCATTTTTATAAATTCAGTTGTTATGGTGGACAGTGATGTAGAAGGAAGATGTTATAAATGTGTAGATGTTACAGAGAGTACAGTGTGGACAGAGACAAAGGATGAAGACATGTTAGACAGAAATTGTGGAAGACAACAGAGTAGACAGATGTGTAGGAAGAGGACACAAGTGAACGTAAGAGGACATTATGGACAAATGTAC
This sequence comes from Labeo catla, assembly GCA_012976165.1. Taxonomy (NCBI): domain Eukaryota; kingdom Metazoa; phylum Chordata; class Actinopteri; order Cypriniformes; family Cyprinidae; genus Labeo; species Labeo catla. Next base: position 194,141 of record VONZ01001112.1, on the reverse strand, counting down.
AGAAAGATAAAGGATGTGGTGGATAATGGTATAGAAAGAGGATGTAGTGAGAGTGTGGACAGAGACAAAGTGCAAAGACCTGTTGGACAGAAATGTTGAGAGAGGACAGACATACAAGAAGAGGACATGTGAATACAGGTGAAAATGTGACATAGAGGACAAAGGTTTAAATAAAAGACATGTTGGAAGATAACAGGCTAAGAATCAGAGACATGAGAACAGCAGTAGGAAAAAGAATGTTCCAGTGTTTTAGGAGACTGTAGTCTGTATATCAAAGGCTGGATGTCAGTGCTTATAACAGGGAAGGCCGGCTCATTAATGCTCTGAATGTGTGTTTCTTCAGCCCTGAGGGAAGGAGAGGGACAGCTCAAAGAAGAACCGCATTGTGCCACAGACTTCATCATAATAATCACTCACCACTGGACACAGTCAGTGGACACACACACACAGGCTGTTTAGCCTTAGCACGAGCTGAATGCTAGCCATCTGTGAGACGTTGGTCCAGGCTCAGTGATATGATTACTACTTTCATATAACGCATTATCTTACATATTAGCTTCGGTGTGGTGTCAATAAGGGTTTATTAAGTCAGTGTGCATGCGTCAGCGCTCACATAAGCTGATGAATACATAAACCTGTTGACATAAAAATACTGACTGCTGTCTAAAACATGTCCTATATTGTGTAAATATCAGGCACTTATGTCTGACTTACAGCAGCATTTTATGAGGAAATCGTGCAAAGAATGTAAATGATTGTACATTATACTGTTTTAAAAATATGAGACATTTGTTTGTTGGGGATCTTAACTAATACTTACATAATTTTGGCATGACGTGCCAATAACTTTACCTGTTTTGGTGAATAATGGTTAAATTTGTAAGTGTATACAGTGATATATATATATAGAGAGAGAGAGAGAGACATGGTGGACAGAGAAGTGGAAGGAAGATGTGATGGAGGTGTAGAAAGAATGCAGTGTGGAAAGAGACAAAGGATGAAGACATGATGGACAGAAACAATGAGAGGACAGAGTGCTGACATATGCAGGGAGAGGACATTGGATATAGTAAACACAGCGAATAAATGCATCACGGTGAAGGGAGCAGAAATTGTGGACAAATGGTGGTCAATTCTGTAGATGTAGGATGAAAGAGAGTACAGTGTGGACATAAGTATACATGGTATACCTAAGTGTTTGGAGAAAACAGAGTGGACAGATGTGTTGGAAGAGGACATGTGCACACAGTTTGTTGGGAATTTTAACTAATACTTACATACTTTTGGCATGACGTGCCGATAACTTTACCTGTTTCTGAATAACGGTGAATATAAATATAAATATATATATATATATATATATATAGGTGAGAGGACATAGGACAGAGGATAAAAAGAGACATGGTGGACAGAGAAGTGGAAGGAAGATGTGATAGAGGTGTAGAAAGAATGCAGTGTGGAAAGAGACAAAGGATGAAGACATGGTGAACAGAAACAATGAGAGGACAGAGTGGTCACATATGTAGGAAGAGGACATTGGATATAGTGAACACAGCGAATGAATGCATCACAGTGAAGGATGCAGTAATTGTGGACAAATGTATAGAAGGAGAAATGGTGGAGAATTCTGTAGATGGAGGATGAAAGACAGTACAGTGTGGACAAAGGAAAAATACATGGTACATGTTGGAAGAGGACATGTGCACACAGTTTGTTGGGGATCTTAACTGATATTTACATACTTTTGGCATACTTGTTGCGATAACTTTAGCTGTTTGTGAATAACAGTGTATATAGTGATATATATATATATATATATATATAGGTGAGAGGACACAGGACAGATGATAAAAAGAGACATGGTGGACAGATAAGTGGAAGGAAGATGTGATAAAGGTGTAGAAAGAATGCAGTGTGGAAAGAGACATGGTGGACAATTCTGTAGATGGAGGATGAAAGACAGTACAGTGTGGACAAAGGAAGAATACATGATACACCTAAGTGTTTGGAGAGGACAGAGTGGACAGATGTGTTGGAAGAGGACATGTGCACACAGTTTGTTGGGGATCTTAAGTAATATTTACATACTTTTGGCATGATGTGCAGTTTTTCCGGCAACACTTCTCAGCGTCAGTGCTCCTCACAGGCTGCATGCAAAAACAAACAATAGCACAATCTGTGTAGTCTGATTCAAATGACGGTTTGAATCAGTTCCTTTAAAATAAATGTTTAAAACAGTCACATACTCAAGAGGTATTGGTTTTATTGATGTGTAGGGATAAGCTAACCGCTTATAAATCATTTTGAAAATACATAGCTTTCTTTTGGTCACCGTGGTGAATCTGTGTGCCTAACTTAAACCTGTTGTAAAATTTGCATGAGGAAATATTTCACCCTCACACGAAATTACCAATTATGTGGATTCCTATTCAAAAGACTGAATTTCACCCATGAAAAGTGTACAGTAAATGTGACCACACATTTATGCATCTAACATGAAAAGTTTCACTCACATGAACATTCCCCTAAATTGTACAATAGTGGTGACCCATTTGATCATTTCTGAGATTAAATCAGCAACATTGGTTATCAGTCTTCAGCTTTAATCACTATCTCACAACATAAAGTCGGTCTTTTGCTGTAGTGTGTCAGTAAAAAAAATATCGGTTTACATTTCCAAACATTCATTTTGCCATTAATTGTAATAATCTAGTGAGATTTTGTTTGCACAAGGAGTCTGACAACAGGCAGTGCTCCACACTGATCTAATCTCATCATCATCCAGTCTTCCTGGAATGACATGAAGACACAGAGCAAACTGAAACAGAGTAAATCCAGAAGAACTGTGGCAACGTCTCCAAGATGCTTCAAGAGACCTACCTGCAAAGCTACCTGAAAAATTTTTGTGCAAGTGCAAAAGCTGCTGTAAACGCCAAGAATTGTCGCACCAAATGTTGATTTCATTTAGTTAATAGAAGGTAATTGATAAAGAAAATCTATTTATGACAGCATCCTCATTTTACAGCATTTTTACACAAGTGCCTAAAACTTTTAACAGTGCTGCAGCTTTGCAGGTAGGTTTCTTGAAGCATCCTGGAGACTTTGTCACAGTTCTTCTGGATTTAGTCTGTCTGAGTTTGTTCTGTTTCTTCATGTCATTCCAGACAGACTGGATGATGATGAGATCAGATCTCTGTGCAGAGCACTCGCTGTTGTCAGACTTCTTGTGCAAACAAAAATCTCACTGGATTATTACGATTAATGGCAAAATTAATGTTTGGAAATGTAATCTGATATTTCCTACTGACACACTACAGCAAAAGACCGACTTTAACTGACTTTAAACCATTTTTTAGCTGATGAAAATACTAGTGGCCTAAGACTTTTGCAAAAAGTCAAAAGTTGTGTTCTGACCTGAATAAGATATTTCACATGAAATACATTTACATAGAGTCCACAAGAGAAAATAATATTTTATAATGTATAAAAAAGACCTTGTTCAAAAGTTTGCATACACTTGATTCTTAATACTGTGTTTTTTTGTTTAGTGATAGTTGTTCATGAGTCCCTTGTTTGTCCTGAACAGTTAAACTGCCCACTGTTCTTGAGAAAAATCCTTCAGGTCCCACAAATTCTTTGGTTTTTCAGAATTTTTGTGTATTTGAACCCCTTCCAACAATGACTGTTTGATTTTGAGATCCATCTTTTTACACTGAGGACAAGTGAGGGACTCATATGCAACTATTACAGAAGATTCAAACACTCACTGATGCTCCAGAAGGAAACATGATGCATTAAGAGCCGGGTAAGTTAAGATCAGGGTAAATGTAACTTACTTTGTCTTCTGGAAGCATGTAAGTATCTTCTGTAGCTTCTGAAGGGCAGTACTAAATGAAAAAAAAATATTTAGACAAAATAAGAAACACTTACACATCTTTATTCTGTTCAAAAAAATCAGTTTACACCCCTGGCTCTTAATGCATCATGTTTCCTTCTGGAGCATCAGTGAGTGTTTGAACCTTCTGTAATAGTTGCAAAGGAGTCCCTCAGTGTGAAAAGATGGATTTCACCCCTGTGATCCAAGATGTCTTTCTGTCTTCAGTCACAAATAAATTAAGGATTTTTGACGAAAGCATTCCATGATTTTTCTTTATATAGTGGACTTCAATGGGGATCAATGGGTTGAAGGTCCAAATTGCAGTTTAAATGCAGCTTCAAAGGGTTCTACATGATCCCAGCCGTGGAATCGGCCATTTCTAAAAATAAATAAATAAATAAATTATATACTTCGTAACCACAAATGCTTGTCTTGCACTAACTGTATGCATCTTCATGCATTATGTAGTCACGTTGGAAATGTCATGAACGGTTAGTTCTTCATCTGTGTTCTTTGGTACAAAAAGGTAGCGTAGGGTGAAAAGCTCCAACTTAAAAATCGTCTGACATCGTTGGTTTAACTTTTTTTGTAAAAGGCTTAAAGCTTTGACTTTCTTTGCATGTTCCCTTTGTAAAACACTGGGTCGGTACTTCCACCTACGTCAAGCATGACCTTTCCAACATGACGTTAAGCTAGTGCAAAATAAGCATTTGTGGTTAAAAAGCATATAAATCTTTATTTAAGAAAATGGTTGATTGTTTTGCTAGATAAGACCGTTATTCCTTGGCTGGAATCATGTAGAGCCTTTTGAAGCTGTAATAAAACTGCAGTTTGGACCTGCTGATCCCCATTGAAGTCCACTATATGGAGAAAAATCCTGGAATGTTTTCCTTAAAAACCTTCATTTCTTTTCGACTGAAGACAAAAAGACATGAATATCTTGGATCACATGGAGGTTAGTAAATTATCAGGACATTTTTATTCCGGAAGTGAACTTCTCCTTTAACAAAGACTCACTTCCTGCCTCTGTTTTGCAGTAAATGGACGTCAGCTTCTTGGAGCCTCTGGACAAGTACTGGAACGTCCAGATGTGTCCCTGAGGAAGACCAGCCTCAGCAACCAGGTAAGGTCTCTTTTTGAGTTATCACCTGCTTATACATATGAATATGGCATAATATAACTGCAAACGTTTTACAAATACCAAATGATTTGGTCTCTCGCTACTTGGATTCGGCAGAAATATATGAGTCAGTAGATCTGGTGCCATCTGCGCCAATCTGGGGACAGTAACAGTTAAAGAAGCTGATGAAGCAGGGCCAAGTAAAACCCTCCCTATCCCACGTGATCGACTAACAGCCAGACAAGGGCAGCTCATGTCATCAGCAAATAGGAGCGGCAAGGAGTAGGCCATATGGGCGGCCCAGTTCTGGATCCTCGTACGCGGTTATAGTTTGATCTCAGGCCAGGATTGGAAAGGTGTTGGGTTTAAGCGGAGCTGGGAAGGGTTAGACGGAGAAGACGAGGGACGCTGGGGTGCCGAAAACAGTTACCGAACGGGACTGGGCGAGCAGCGAAAAAACGGAACCGCAGGTTGCGGGCCTGCGCTGACATGTTCTGCAGGACGGTGAGGTTTTGCATGTTCTTTAGCTTCTAGTGCTGTGCATGCTGGTCCATGTTTTTTATTGGAAAGATGGAGTGTGTGTACATAGGTGTACAGACGCTCCGCACATAATGCAAACACATGCGCTATGCTAGTACAGTTAAGCATAGAGGGGAGGCTGTGTAGTTCGATGCATGCTGGGAGATGTTTGCTTATACACACGCTAAGCACACAGTCTCAAACACCTGCTCACACAAGGATGGTGATGCAGTGTCTGCAGCTTTAAATAAGGCACATACACACACCTCTCGGAGCTCTAACACTGATGCAGAATGAATACAGATACCTTGAAGCATCAGCCAGTCTGAAAGATAAGCTCACGGCAGCACTCACACACACGCGTGCACGGTGAGAAATGGCTTTGTTTTCGCAGGTCATGTGGTTTGTCTCTGCTGACAGCGTGCTGTTGTTTGCAGCTTACCTCTAATAATAATTAGCCCCATTTCACCCCTCCTCCTTCTCTCTCCTCCTCCTCCTCCCCTCCTCTCTGCTCATACACACATACGCTGTGGAGGAGGAAGGGGGCGTGGTGCCGTTTGAGTAAATCGTTTGCCTCCCATCATTTTAGCACTGTGTTCTCTCCTATTTTTAACTCTCTTTTGTTTATTTTTAGGTATTCATATTGTTATTTAAATTAGTGGTGTTTGATAAGTCACACTTTACTATTGCTATTGCTTTAGATATGGATTGAACTTTGGCTTATTGCTCACCCTGCACATATTTTTCTTTTTTTCTTTTTTTTCACTGTGAATGATGCCTCAATCATCATGCTGATTGTTGAGGGGATTTGTGTCATCGCTTTCCTGAGGCATCAGACCTACAGTCTTTACAAAAACCCTATAGATTTGAATGAGGGACTCAAGTCATATCTAAAGCCTAGAGACTGGGGGTGGGCGCTTTTTTGACTTGGACCAGTAAGCAACTGCCTGGAAACCACTAGAATGCCCTAGCAACCGCATAACAGCATGCTAAGAGCTGTTTTCTGTGCTGTTTGCTACAGTATGCTGTTTTAAGATTTCAGCTTATTTATTATTATTTATTTGTTTGTTTGTTTGTTTCTCATTGTGACTTTTCGTGTTAATTTAACACATTTACCCCCAAATTCTCATTATTACACATTTCTAAACACAATTTTAAACACATTTTTATTAAAAGAAAAACAACTACAACGACAACAACAACAACAAAATAAAAACTTTAAAGTAATAAAATCACCCTGACACAATACAATGTTAATTTTTTTTATTTTATTTTATTATATTATTTTATTTATTTTATTTCCTAGCATAACTTAAAATACATACACTACTGTGAAAGGTATGCTTTCATTTCATGACTATTATACACATTTTTTCCCAAAATTCTTATTACTATTGGGGAAACAATCACATTTTTTACTAAATAATTACTAATTAATAGTATTTACATAATAATTACTATAATACAGTAATAAAAATGGACAATTAAGCATATTTTACCCCAAAATTACCCCAAAATTCTCATTACTCTTCTTTAGGGGAAAAACACATTTTATTTTTACAAAAAAAAAAAAAATCACCCTGACACAAAACATTGCTTTGGTTTGCATTTTTATTTTATTTTATTTTATTTTATTTTATTTTATTTTATTTTATTTTATTATTTTATTTCTTCTTCTTCTATGTCATATTTTCATTTTTAAAAATTGTATTATTATTTTTTTTTTTTATTTTAATTTTATTTATTAAGCATAACTTAATATGCATACACTACCATGTTCTGTTATTACTGTTCTTTGGGGAAAGACTTCGATTTTATTATTGTTTTTATAACTAAATAATTAATAACTAATAATTAAATAATAATTACTATAATACTGTAAAAAAAAATCTAATTCCACACAGTATTGCATTTTATTAATTCATTATTCATTCATTTTTCTTAGCACTTAAAAACACTTTTATTTGTACTAATATTTAGTAAATTGAATACATGTAATAAATATTTAATAAATATCGTCCTGATCCCACTGGTTTTATTTATTTTATTAGCATAACTTTTATTAGCATAGCTACCATGAACTTTGTAATGTGCCCCTCCTATACTTGAAGTTTTGGCTATAGAGAGAGAGAGAGAGAGAGAGAGAGATTTTTTTTTTCAGATTATTGCAACATCAAGTTTTAGACATTACAGTGAACAGTGGAAATGTGTTATTTAAAGGGGTCATCAGATGCAAAGTTCACTTTTACATGTTGTTTGAACATTAATGTGTGTCGGCAGTGTATGTACACATCTACCCTATAATGATAAAATCCATGCAGTGGTTTTTAATTAATCTGTAAAAATAATATCCCCTTTTTCAAATCGAGCCGTTCTCAGATGCCTGCCGTTGTGGCGTCACACCAACAGAGTGTCGCTCCCACGATAGTTGACTGACATGAGTGTCTTACCTTAGATCAGTTGTAACAGTCATCCTCTTTTGTTTCGATGCTGTAGCAGGGATGTAAGTTAGACAAGAATATCTCTGACTGAGCAATTGAGGTGTTGTGTTGCTGGATGTAATAATGAACATAGTGGTCGTCATTTACTCCCGAGATCTGAGCTGCTGAAGATGCAGTGCATTACATTTGTTTGTGAAGGGAATGTGCCTCCCGATCTACATAAATGCGTCTATGTTCGCGTAAATCATTCGTGATCCAGCTCCACCTACAGAAGAAGTGAGTATAAGGGGTTTTAGCGGTAAACACGCTAAATGCGGCTAAAGTAAACAAGCTCGTCACTCCACAGTGAAAAGAGAGGGGCGGGGTGAGCAGAGCTTATTAATATTAAAGGATCCCTCAGAATGAGATGATTTTTGCAGAGCTGATTTTGGCAAGGTAAAAAGGGTGTTGTTTTACACAACCATTGAGAATTTTGAACCAAAGTACATTATAGACTTTTCATTAAGACCCTAAAGAATCATATCAACTTGTGGAAAATGGGCATCCGATGACCCCTTTAAAATAAATTCCTGCAAAAATAAGATGTTAAAGGTGCACTACGCAATTTTTGAAAGAAGAAGAGAGCACTCAATTTGAGTGCACAGGATGGATTTTGGATCAACTATAGATCGAGAGAATTGGAAGATAAAAAAGAGGAAAATATCGGAGGAACAAAACATTAAAAAGAAGGCGTACGATCAGGCAAGAGGTAGGACCCGCGTAAATACCAGAGCGACTTTCCAGCGGAAGTTGTTACTTCTTGATAAGTGAGTAACGTTGATTTTGCTTTGTTTTACACAGCTTATCTGTGTTGGCTTTTGCTTGAATATGCTTGTGCGTCATCTTCACTAGTTTCCGCAATCGTCGTTACGCCAGGGGTGAGGTCCAGTTGGGGTATGGGTGTGTTTGTTTTGGTGCTTTCAAACATCAAAATTGTTTGGCAAAAATGACACACCTTAAATGATCCTAAAAACAGGCTTTGTTCTTTATGCAAAAGATCATTTATTTTCCTCTTTTGTCCCCTTTTGATTCTGGGATAAAATCCGACCTGTACCCACCCTCTTTCCTGTTGACCGTGTGCCCTCTTAACTGTTTTTGAAGTCTTGTGCACCTCACCTACTCTCTCTCCCTCACACTCCGTCACGCTTTCACGACCCCCCTCCCCCTGAGTCCCCCCACACCGCCGCCCCCCCCACCACCACACACACACGCTCCACTCTGCATCGCTCGCCACAGCAACAGAGCCAGGCAGTCAGACTGCGCGCGGGAGTCGAGCGGTGTGGCAGAGCAGCGGCGTGAAAGTGCAGAAAGAGTGAGACAGCGAGAGAAAGAACAGAAAGAGAGGAGGCAATGGAGATGGAGGAAAGCTTTGATGCCGAGGGCAGTTTTGATGATGCCTCCTGTCTGTCCCCACAGAGCCCAGGGTCCACCTCCCCAGCCAGGAGACAGAATAAGGAGAAGGAGATCAAGGAGACCAAAATCACTGTGAGTATTGCTCACACAACACAGCTGACGTATAGACGTATAGATGAGATGCTCCTAAATGCAGCATGTGTGAGTTTTCAGAACTGGCCCCTGGGATTTCAAATCAGCGGTTGGCTGTTTCCCTGAAGTGCTTTGCAGATGTGAAACATCTGCTCAGTGTTTTGTGCCACTCTCTGTTTTGTGTGTGTGTTTGTGCTTCACAAGTGATGTTGCTGGAAGTTCTGAGAGTGTGAAGATGCACTATGACTAGTGGATTGCATCACCACTGTTTTGCAATACCACGGATTCACCAACATGGAAGCGTTCATTCAAATAACCATTCCCAGATTTAATTGCTAGGGTGGAAGCAAACGGAGTGGAAAATGCATTAGATTTCTTTCCAACACTTTTCAAGAAACACACCGTGTTTACCCGCTTCCCAAGAGTCCGCTTGCTATTCCAAACGCTGTTGACCAGCCTCCAAGGAAGAGAGTATTTTGAATGCCAACACAAGCTGTGCGGACGCTCTGGCTGATGCTTGACAGTGGGAATCTCGTGCACGTACGCGGCGCTCGCAGCCACGCCACTTCTTTTGCAAATTATGTATGCGGCGCGAGTACGGAGACGTGGCTTTGCGGCTGTATTCGAACCCTGCTTTGATCCAGCTTCACCTGAAAACGGCTTGCACAACAGATGCGCTTTGGTTTCATAAATTTCAGATTAACTCCCAGCAAAATTCTCACCTGAACATCTACTTAGGCAAAGTAGGGATGATTTTAATTTCAAAAGAAAAAACACTTTTTGGTTTTAGCTAGTGATTTTAATGCTGGTTGGACACTTCGTGCAGCTTCCACTTTATATATTTACATCGGCATCGCTGTTATGTAACCTGTAGTGTGAATATGGCGAGAGATGCACAGATATTCTGGCGAGCGTATAGGGCAGGTGAGGTGTCCGTCAGAGGAGGGAGAATAAGAGAGAGACCGCCCACCAGGGAGAGGGAACTAGAGGAGCCTAGAGAAGCGGGGAAGACATGGCTAGTCCAGTTTCCATGGTGACAAAGGCAATAGTACTGACTAATGGGTGTTGAAATAAAAAACACACACACACAAAGAGGGAAAAATGAACGAGAGCGATATGGGAGGAATGAAAGAACGCTGTCATTCAGCCTGTCACTGTTTGTACAGAGAGGCAGCGTGCGGTGTGTTTAGTATGCTGCAGTTTCAGCGGCAGGTATACAGAGACTGCTGTAGTATTCATACGTGGGGTGCGTTAATAAACGTGTCATTTCCTCTAACAAAGGAAGTCTGATGGCTTATTGAAGCGTAAGGGGTGATGTGCAGTCATTATGGTCATATAAACCCCAAAATGGTTTTTCTTGATAATGGCTGAATGTTATTCTAGTTATTACACAGCTGCTATAAATCAAGAAATGGACTGATATTGATGTGTTAATTATTATTAATGATGATTGAATATTTTATTATGTGAGAAGGAGCAGACATACAACCAGCACAGCTATATATACAAACACACACACATACATACAAAAATTTAAATATAAAAATGTATACATTTTTATATTTGTACACATAAAAATAATTTGTGTGTGTGTGTGTATATATATATATATATACAAACATACATACATGCAAACTATTCAGTAAAAAAAAAAAAAAAGTTTAAAAATACTTAAAATAAAATTAATATATTTATTAATATAATATAATTAATAATATATACTAATATATAATATTTTTATACTATAAATACTGTAATTTATATAAATTTTCAAATTTATACTCAAATTTTACTGTAGTACTGATATAGTGTATACACTATAATTAATATACTAATGTAATTATTACTATAATTGTATACTATATATATATACTATTGTACTGTAGTGCTGATACTGTAGTATAACTGATACTATATACATATAGATACAAACTATACAGTAAAAAAATAAAAATGCTATACATTATACAAACAGTAATAACACAGACAATAATAAAACAATTTAAAAATATAAATATATAACAGAACCATTTACATACATAAAATATACTGTGATTTATATATTATATGCACTATAATATATTAATATAATAATGTAATTAATGCTATAATTCTATACTACATATACTATAATTAATATACTATATAATAATAAGAAATTCAAAATATAAATATATAACAGAACCATTTACATACATAAAATATGCTATAATTTATATACTATGGATACACTAAATATTAATATACTAATGTAATTAATACTATAATTAACATACTATAATTAATATACTATAATTTTACTGTAGTACTGATATACAGTAGTATCTGATGCTATTTATTTATACAAACTATACAGTACAAAAATACAATCTAAAAATGTTATATGTTATGCAAACAATAATAATATATAGATAATAATAAAACAATTTAAAAATATTCTGAACAGAACCACTTACATACCATGAAATATACTCATATCATGTAAGCATATACAGTATATAAATTAGACTGTATATAATTGATATACAGTACAAAAAAACATAAAAGTTATACATTATACAAACAGTAACAATATATATACATATATATATATATATATATATATATATAACAGTTTATATTTGTTTTTATATTTTATAAGAACATAAACCCCATTTTACGGGTGTATTTAAGATTTTTTAAAAAATGTTTTATTTTATTTTATTTTTTAATTATTTGTTTATTTGTTTGCTTGTTTTTTGTTTGTTTGTTTGTTTGTTTTTCCTCATTGTGACTCTTCATGACAATTAAGCACATTTACTCCTGAAATCTCATTACTCTTCTGTAAGGGAAAAATATATTTTTATTTTTGTACAACACAATGTTTTGTTTTGCATTTATTTTATTTTATTTTATTATTTTATTTTAATTTATTTTTTTATTTTTATAACTTAAATACACCACCATGAAAGGTACACTTTGTTTTCATGACAATTAATTTTTCTCAAAATTCTTATTACTGTTCTTTGAAGAGAAAAAAAAAACACATTTTAATAATAAAACAGTTTTAAAGTATTGTGATATACTATCACAGATTTAATCCCATGATATGTGTCTATGACAATCAAACTGCATCATGGTATATAAACAAATACTAAAGCTTTACTGCAGTACTGATATGCTGTAGTACATCTGATACTATCACTGAATCATGGGACTGTTTTGTGTTTTGCTTAAAAGCTGAAATCTTGCTAGAAATATCAATATTAACAAGCGCATTACTGAAAGTGTAATGCACGTATGGATTTCTGTATATATTACAAGGTATTTTTAGCTCTCTCTCAAAAACGCACAAGTGATTCTCCATGACAACCGCTGAATCAATAGCGTGAGGTTGTTGGGCTTTGAAAGGCTGGTCTAGAAGCTTTTACCTTTTGCCTCACCTTGAGTATCTTTTGAGTATCACTAATACGGTACCAAAAGCCAGTCAGTTTGGCTGACTGATTCAGGCTCACTCTCCATCCTGATGCACTTTACTGCACTTCAAATAATAGCTAGCTGTCAACAGCTGGTTGTAGTGCCAGCGCTTGTAAACAACTGAATATCGTGAACTAGAGATATACGGAGGCCACATTTTAGAGATGTTTGTTTGTGAAAATGTCTTGCACTTAGAAATGATGTCATCCGTTATTAGTATTGTACAAATATTGTTTTGCAATGGGGGAAAATGCCCTTACAGGAAAAGCAATTTGTCGCTTAGCAACAGAGGCCAGGCACCCTACAGTCTGAGCAGCGGTTGCGATCTCTGTTTGTACGTATATGGATGAGTGTACGCGTGTACGTTGTAGAGGAACCTGCTGACCGGATTGGTGTTTTGCAAATTTATTTGTTTGCTTGTCTGGTGATTTTGTGTCCCTCATGTGTGCTGCATGCTATCATTAGGTCTGTGATATTTGCGGCTGTTCAGCAGAAATGGTTGGTTTCCAGCAGTCGTGTTCATTACGGCATTAAAAGCGAGCGGGGCAGCGGGTTCATGGGATGGTGCCAGACGTACGCTGAGCACAGGCATTCTGCTTACCCAAACAAATACTGCGTCCGTTTTTTACCTTTCCCTATACAAGCACTCACACACACACACGAGAACACAGCTTTTTTGTTTTGTTTTTGTTAGATTTTTTTTTTTTTTTAACGCTTTGTTTTGTTGTATGTTTTCTTGTGTTTTGTTTTGGTTTTTTTAATATTTTTGTTGTATGCTGTCTTATGTTTTGTTGTGTTTTATTTTGTTTTACATGTAGTTTTGTTTTACTTTTTGTTGTATGTTTTGTTTTGTTTTACATTTTATTTTTGTTTTGTTTCACATTTATTTAGTTTTGTTTTACTTTTTGTTGCGTTTTGTTTTACATTTATTTTTTGTGGTTTTGTTTCACATTTATTTAGTTTTGTTTTACTTTTTGTTGTGTTTTGTTTTACATTTAGTTTTCATTTTTGTTTTATGTTTTGTTTTGTTTTACATTTAATTTTTTGTTGTTTTGTTTCACATTTATTTAGTTTTGTTTTACTTTTGTTGTGTTGTTTTTACATTTAGTTTTGTTTTCATATTTGTTTTATGTTTTGTTTACCTTTTGTTGTTGTATGTTTTGTTTTGTGTTTTGTTTTACATTAAATTTTTTGTTGTTTTGTTTCACATTTATTTAGTTTTGTTGTACGTTTTGTTTTGTGTTTTGTTTTAAATTTAGTCTTGTTTTACTGTTTGTTGTGTTATTTTACTTTTTTGTTTTGTTGTGTTTTGTTTTACATTTTAGTTTTGTTTTACTTTTTGTTGTTTTGTTTTACATTTAGTTTTGTTTTAATTTTTGTTTTATGTTTTGTTTTACATTTAATTTTGTTTTACATTTTGTTGTTGTATGTTTTGTTTTAAATTTAGTTTTGTTTTACTTTTGTTGTGTTTTGTTTTGAGTTTTGGTTTACATTTAGTTTTGTTTTACTGTTTGTTGTGTTATTTTACTTTTTTGTTTTGGTGTATGTTTTGTTTTACATTTAGTTTTGTTTTGCTTTTGTTGTGTTTTGTTTTGAGTTTTGGTTTACATTTAGTTTTGTTTTACTTTTGTTGAATGTTTTGTTTTACATTTAGCTCAAGTTAACTTTTTTGTATGTTTTGTTTAACATTTGGTTTCGTTTTATGTTTTGTTGTATGTTTTGTTTTGCATTTTGTCTCTCTCTTTAAAGAAACAGTTTAATTGCCTAATATCTAGGCTTCACCTAGATGGTTTGTTACTCTTTTCATTTTAATCATTTAAAAAGTCTAGTGTCAATATACTACATTGTGCATCTTGTTTTATGTTCTTGAGAATCAGTTTTTGACTTTATTTTCTGCGATTGTTATTCGATTGTAAATACATTTATGATACATTGCAACATCTGGAGAAGGAAAAAAATCCTTATGCCCACATAATGGGGTCTTCACAGCATCTATTATGAGAAGGCTAGTTGCCAAAGCTAAATTTGTTAATGGTATTTGCATAAAAACGTATAAAAATGAAAAGTGATATATTTGAAATGCACCCACTGTGTAGATGTCTGCCCTATCCAGAGCCCCATGGGTCCATCTGATGTTTGATTAGTGTAAGATTTCACTCACAGCCCATGTTTAAAATAACCACGACCCTCAACCAAGCCAGTCAAGAGTATTAGCCCTTTCTGTACTGATGCAAAACCACTGCGGTGTCCCAAATGGTGATTCAAGTTACAGTTTTGGTGAATGTGAACCGACCTTACATCAGTGCAGAGAAGGCTGGATTTTTAAGTATGTGGAGGGGAATGTCTTTCAGCGTGGACAGAGGGTATAATAAGCTCCTGATAAGGGTGGATCACCTCAATGAGAAATTATAAGGAGAGGAGATGGGCCTGAATCTGATGAATGGTCTCATTTTGTGGAGGATGAGAGGGAAGGATAAACAACGGGAGTGATAGATGTGGCGGCACTGTAAGGAAAAATCTAGTGGCCACGACAATCGAAGTGATCTTCCAGGCATGAAATGAACAAAGTGATGAGGGACGAATGAGTAAATCAGCTCAAACGCCATCAGATTAGGAAGTGTCTGGGGTGAGTGGATAGGGTCTTATCACTGTGCACATCCAAGGGCCGTCTACCAATGTCTTACCTACCGTAATTGTGTTTTTTTATTTGTGTCTTTGTGGTCAAGTTTGCAGAATTTGCATTGTGCCATCTTGTCTGTTTGTGCGAATGATGTAGTTGTAAATAAGTCATCAAGGATTGCTCTGGTTTTTCTTTGCGCAATATATATATTATCCGAAAAAAAAAGAAAAATACAGATATGCAAAATATTGCCAAATGTTTTCTATATATATGCAAAATATGATCTGTTTTGTCTCTGTGGTTATGAGATATTGTCAGGGAATATGCCCCTTTATGCTTCTCTTGACTTCCTACTGAATGTTTTATTTTCCTTATATAATTTTTTTCCTTATAAAATTATATTTTTTATAATTTAAAAAAAAAAAATTATATTGATCCCAAAGTATTGAATGATTGTGCGTGTGTGTTTTTATTTTATTTTATTTTATTTTATTTTTTGGAATATCAGTACCATTACCATGTATCACTATTATTTATCTAGATAAACTTTAAATAAATATATAAATACTGTATATAATTTAAATGCTGCCTAATTCTACCTACATGGGAAAAAAATATATTTTCTTGTATTAAAAGTAATTTTATAATAATTTTTTTGCACAACAATATTGTAAATAATTATATTTGTGCAGTTGCTAACTCAGGCTGCTATTAGCCATATTTAAATATATATATATATATATATATATATATATTTATATATATATATTAAATATATATATATATATATATTAAATATATTTATATTAATATATATATATATAATATATATATATATATTAAATATATTTATATTAATATATATAATATATATGTATATATATATATATATATATTATATTTATATATATATATATTAAATATATATATATATATATTTATACCCATTTTTTTTTTACCCTAGCCTATTTTGTTGTTTTTAAACAATGCACTATTATAAGTAATTATTATATATATAATATATAATAATTTATATAATATATAAAAATTGTTCCTCCTCGACTGAGTTTGAACAAATGAATGATATTAGCATGTTAAATAGATGTGTCTTAACCATTAACGTAACTTTGCAAAATACCTTGCTTACAAGAGGTTAAGACCAATTTGTTTACAGTGGTGTATTTGAGCATGAATAAGTGAGAGTGTGTGTGTGTGAGAGGCACTGAAGGGCTATGGCATGGAGCACATCCTGTTTGGCAGTGGCAGGGAGGCGGTACAGATGGTGAGCATTACATAATTGCAGTGCTTACAGGCTAATTGGAGACGCCATGGACCCTAGAGTGTATACTCAAACACTTTATGAGCGCACACACACTAACTGAAGTCTGAGGTATAAACGGATAGCAGCGGTGCTGGATGTGATTGTTTGGGAATCTCACTTCTAACAACTTCAGCTTGTTTCACGGTTGTGAGCGAATCTCTGGCTGTGTTTCGAATGGAACAGCATTCAGCTTACAACATACCTGCATAGTGTGCAGCAGGGTACAGCCCTCGGGTAAAAGGCCCTTTCCTTTATATTTTCTCTCAAAATAAGAATTATTTGATGCTGTGCACTGCAGAATTGTCCCAGTCAATGATGTCCTAACATCCAGTGACGAAAGGTTGATTTTGAAGTAAATGGATCGAACATGTAGTGATTTTTACAATGTGTCTGATTCACATACTGTAGCTAATGGGTTTCCCTAAAGAATTAGTTCGCTTCCAGAATAAACGTTTTCTTATCATTTACTCACTCCCATGTCATCCAAGATGTTCATGTCTTGCTTTCTTTGATTGAAACGAAAAGGTTTATGGGGAAAGCATTCCAGGATTTGTCTCCATATAGTGGACTTAAATGGGGATCAGCAGGTTGAAGGTCCAAATTGCAGTTTAAATGCAGCTTCAAAGGACTCTACACGGTCCCAGCCAAGCAATAAGGGTCTTATATGGCGAAACAATCATCATTTTGCAACAAAAATATAAAACGTACATACTTCTTAACCACAAATGCTTGTCTTGCACTATACCTCAACTTCACGCATTAAATATTCAAGTTGGAAAGATCATGTGTGATTCGTCCTTAGGAGTTTTCTCCTCCAACTTTAAAATCACCCAACACCATTGTTTAACCTTTTTTTGTAAAGGCCGTTTGATTTTTTTTTTTTTTGCACGTTCGCTTTGTAAACACTGGGTCGGTACTTCCACCTACGTCACGCGTGACCTTTCCAACGTGACTATGCAATGCATGAAACCAAGCTAGTACAAAACGAGCATTTGTGGTTAAAAATTAACTACATTTATTTACAATTTTTTTAGAAAGTGACCGATTGTTTCGCTAGATAAGACCCTTATTTATCAGCTGGGATCATGTAGAGTCCTTTGAAGCTGTATTAGAACTGCAGTTTGAATCTTTGACCCGTTGATCCCCACTATATGGAGAAAAATCGTATAATGTTTTCCTCAAAAACCTGCATTTCTTTTCTGATGAAAGAAAGACATGAACATCTTGGATGACATGGCAGTAAATTATCCAGAAATTTTGATTCTGGAAGTGAACTAATCCTTTAAAACTCATATCTTTTGAGACAAAGACTTCTATGAATTTCAGTTTTGTTCAAGGTGATACTTCAATAGTTTTTCAACAAACATCAAAAAAGTGAAAGGATTGTATGTGGGCCCTTGCTTGACTGATTTATTTGAAAATTATTTTAAATCAGAACGCCTTTGATTGTTACATCTGACCCAAATGATGTTGCTCCTTCAGTATTTAATAAAAAATGTAATTTTGTTCTGATCATTATGGGCCTTTATCCCACTGTAGCCCTGCCCTTGTGAAAAAGAAGTGCGCTTAATTGTATTTAATGTGCGCTGGTAGTGTACTTCATATCTTAATAATAGTATATTTAAAAAAAACTGTACTTGCAGATAATAAAATATTAATGAAATAAATGGCCAGTGAAGTGTACTTAAAGAGAGACACTCAGACATTTGACAGCACACTTTAATCATATTTCAAAGACAACAAAAGCAATTATGAAATTACATAAAAATGTACTCAAGTGGGTCAAAATGCACTCTAAAGTTTATCTAATTGCATTTAACATACATTTAAACTATAATAAATTTTCATTTGATTGCAGTTAATGTTCTTTTAAGTGTCTGAAAACATTACATTCAGTTCACAAAATTTCCTGATAATTTACTCAGCCGTGTCATCCAAGATGTTCATGTCTTTCTTTCTTCAGTTGTAAAGAAATGAAGGTTTTTGAGGAAAATGTTCCAGGATTTTTCTCTATATAGTGGACTTTAATAGGGATCAATGGGTTGAAAGTCCAAAATGTTTCAATGCAGCTTCAGAGGGCTCTACAGGATCCCAGCCGAGGAATTAGGATCTTATCTAGTGAAACAATTGGTCATTTACTTAAAAAAAAATATATATACTTTTTTTTTAACCACAAATGCTCATCTTGCACTAGCTTGACCTTGGGAAAGGTCACGTGTGACATAGGTGGAAGTACCAACCCAGTGTTTACAAAGCAAACATGCAAAGAAAGTCAAACACCCTTTACAAAAAAAAAAGTAAAACAACGATGCCAGATGATTTTGAACTTGAAGAAGAAAATGAGTTTTTCGCCCTACCCTACCATTTTGAACCACAGCACACAAACGAAGAACTAACTTCGTGACTTTTTCAACGTGATTGCGTAATGCGTGGATGTGCATGTGCGTCGCAGAGCTAGTGCAAGACGAGCATTTGTGATTAAAAAAAGCATATACAATTTTTTTTTAATAAAAAGACGATCGTTTCGCTAAGACCCTAATTCCTCGGTTGGGAAAAAAGTAGGTTGTATGCAATAATGAGCATTCATTCTTCATGTGTACTTTAGGAACACAGTATTACAGTATTTCCTTACAGTATTTCGTTCCTTCAGTGTGCTCAGGTAAATGTACCTGTAGAGAAAACCTGTATACTATGTAAATTAAACATAATGCATAGTAGGTTTTTAAAAATTGTTGGCCATTCTAAACATACTCTCTCTCTCTCTTGCTCTATCACTCTGTCCATCCTCAGGCTGTAATAGTTCACAGTCTATATGTCCAGTCTTTCTCTTTTACATGGTGACCTTTCGTTTGTCTCCCCTCAGACATACACAAGCCATCTCTGTCTCACTCCTCTGAAAATAAAACCAACCTGACAAAACACCACACGCGCACACACGCTGCGAGCTGACCTTCCTCTGTTTTATCTCACCACAGATCAACTGCGTCACCTTCCCTGTGCCCACGTCTGCGCCGGAGCAGCAGCTTCTCAAGCCCAGTGAATGGAGCTACTGCGACTATTTCTGGGTGAGAGACAGAGAAAGAGGACAATCATCCCTGGTGGACCGCTGTGGCTGAGTATTGATACTAGACTATTGAGATTAGTATCGAGCTGGTCCCAACGAATACCATTAGAAGGACAGAAAACAACTCATTGTGAACACCTTGACAAACTTATACAGCACACAGGGTCAGCACAAATTTACCAAATGTGACCCTGGACCACAAAAACCAGTCATAAGGGTCAGTTTTTTAAAAAAACTGTAAGATTTATACATAATCCCAAAGCTGAATAAATAAGCTTTCCATTGATGTATGATTTGTTAGGACAATATTTGGCAGAGATACAACTATTTGATCTGGAACCTGGGGGAGCAAAAAAATCAATATATGGAGAAAATTGCCTTTAAAGTTGTCCCAATGAAGTTCTTAGCAATGCATATTACTAATCAAAAACAAAGTTTTGATATATTTACGGTAGGAATTTTACAAAATATCTTTATGGAACATGATCTTTACTTAATATCCTAATGATTTTTGGAATAAAAGAAAAATTGATCATTTTGATCCCATACAATGTATTGTTAATTTTGTGTAATGCATATTGCTGCAAATACACCCATGCTACTTAAGACTGGTTTTGTGGTCCAGGGTCACAAATGTGAGTAAAAAATGGTTTAAGAAAGTAAATTAAACTGAATAATTGGCTTAGAAACAGCATTATGCATGGTTTAAATAGACAGACACGAGTGGCGTGGTGTTTTATGAGGAAGGATTTCGTCCACATATTGAAATGAAAGCTTCCAACGTTTCAACCCGAGGAAGACCCTTTTTTTTCGAGCTTTATTTCAGTATATGGACATATTTCTTTGTTTTTGTTTTGACATTTTTATGACAGATGGCATTTCACAGCAAGACTGTGAGTCACTTACTTAATCAGATTTTGTCTTTTTTTTGTCATATTTTTTGTCTTGTTATTTATAAACAAGATGAATTTATTTAAGTAATGTTTATTTGAGTGGTCTGTTTGTATTATTTAAGGATAAACAGCAAAATTTAGTTTTATTTATTTTGTTTAATTTTATTTTATTTCTTGCAGCTTATTAGTGAAGGTTTTTTTAACATTGTGACTAACATGATGTTGTTAACGTGAGCAAAACTAGCATCACTATATTGCTGCTTATATTTATTATATTGACATGTTGAGGAGAGATGTGCTCTTTTTTTTATCAAAACATCATTACGACAAGAAGAATTTAACAAGACTAAAAATTGTGCAAGATAACTAGCATCACTATGTTGCTGCTTATACAGTTTTATGAGAAAGTTTGGGAACCCCTTGCAGAATCTGTACAAATGCAAATAATTTTAACAAAATAAGAGAGATCATACTAAATGCAGGGGGGTGAAAACTTTTTGAATTTGAAGATCGAGGTAAATACTTAATTTGTCTCCCGAGAAACATGCAAGTATCTTCTGTTGCTTCCTTAGGGCAGTACTAAATGGAAAAAAGAAAAAAAAAAATATTTCAACAAAATAAGAAAAATTTGGACATCTTCATCCTGTTCAAAAGTTTTCACCCCCAGCTCTTAATGCATCGTGTTTCCGTCTGGAGCATCAGTGAATGTTTGATCCTTTTTTAATAGTTATGTTTGAGTCCCTGAATTGTCCTCAGTGTGAAAAGATGGATCTCAAAACCATACAGTCACTGCTGGAAAGGGTTCAAATATGCAAAAGAACAGTGCTCAGTTTAACTGAACAAACAAGTGACTCAAATAGCAACTATCACTAAACAAAAAAAAAAAAACTTTTTATAATTTCTGCTAATTTTTGGTCTTGTGGACTATATGTAAACATCTTTTATATAAAATATCTTACTCAGGTCAGTACTAAATAAAAAATAACATGCATTTTGTATGATCTCTCTTGTTTTGTTAAAATCATTTACATTTTCATAGATCCTGCAAGGGGTTCCCAAACTTTAGCATAAAACTGTACTTGTATGAGATACATTCGACATGTGCTTGGGTTTTTTAGTCATCAGACATTTTAAGGACCAGATGATAAAATAGGACAAAACAATCCCACAAACTTACAATGACAGAGGGACCTCAGCAATATCTAGAGACCAGAATATCACAGACACTTACTACCAGCAGAACAACCTAGCAACTGCTCAGCAACACTAGGGCTGTTCAAGATTTATGACCGTATATTTCCTCAAAGAAAATTGTAATTTGAGCCCCATGCACAGACAGATAAGACAAAGATGTAAAAATGAGATCCAGAAGGACATTCATAGTTCACTTGAGGCAGTTAGTGAGCATAGCAGAATCTATTGATTTTGGCTAAAATGCATGTCCTCTGTTCATAGTATTGCTTTCTCCAGTAAAAAAGTTGCCTTGTCTGAATCAGGAGAAAAATATGCACTGTTTACAAATGAAAACAAACAGTTCTAAACAAATATGTGGGTGATTTTGATGTGAGAGGACAACAGGGGTTGGACCTTTGCACTGGAGGAAGCGTTCGAAATGATATTATAAATTTTGGCCATAAGCGTCGGTTTAAAGTTAAAACGTCTTAATGATGGATTTGTTTCGTATAAACATGCATCTTTTCACTTAACATGACATTAACTGATGGACAGGAGTCATGTGGATTAGTTGTGAATTACTGTGATGTTTTTATGAGCTTTTTGATCTCTCATTCTGATGGCACCCATTCAATGCAAAGGAATCCTTAGTTGAGCAAGTGATGTAAATTGCTAAATTTCTCCACATCTGTTCCGATGAAGAAACTCGTTTACATCTTGGATGGTCTGAGTAAATTTTCAGCAAGTTTTCACTTTTGGGATTCATAATACCCTTGGCCAGAAATTGAAATGGCATGCAGACATATTTATATACACGGGCAAATGAGAGCAGGAATATTTTGTTGGGAAGATTCTTCCTGGCCAAGCTTTGTTTCTCAAGCCAAGCGTGTGAAGAGGTTATGACACTTCTGTCATGTGTGGAACGGCACGTCAATGGGTCACAACAGCAGACTCTTACACCTCCACACACACAGAGAAAAGCATATTTCATTAACATGCTGCGCACACACACTGCATCGGGGGCCCTCACATTACATTAGTCATACCCTCAACAACCTATACACACCCTTCACTGAAACGCACACTCACAGTAACACCCGCAAGGGTGTACACCCCCTCCCACGCGCTCTGATTCATGCAAACCCACGCTGTGACTCACGCACACATGTGGCCGCTCTCACACACACATCTGATCACGCTCACGTGTTGTTGACAGTCTGGTGCTGATGAAGTGGTAACATGCTAACGCCACATGTGTAAATGCTCTCTGTCCTCTGCAGGCCGATAAGAGGGACCCTCAGGGGGCCACAGTGTCAGGGTTCGAAGTGCTGCTGCAGAAACAACTGAAGGGGAAGCAGATGCAAAAAGAGATGGCAGAGTTCATCAGAGAAAGGTGGGCAAGCTCATACTGACATCATACTTATATAACACCTCACTCTCTAGTGCCTTTATGAGTGTTATGTTTTATTTTGCACGCTGAAAACATTCAGTTTCTTCATTAGTATTTTGTCTGGTTTTCCAGTTAAAATATCTAAGATAAACTCACAAAGATAAAAACAAAAAAAAAATTCTTCTTACACTAATGACTTCAAGAATACCGATTAAATGGGACATCAGATGCAAAATTTACTTTTCCATGGTGTTTGCCTATAAATGTGTCCTAGTAGTTTGTGGACACAACCCCAAAAAACCTAAACAGTCTCATTTATCAAGTCGTTCTGATTTTCGGAGCAATATGATGTCATACTTTTCATGTCACATCAGAAAGATTGTATTTACAAGCTGAATGCACATAAACGTCACCTGGAAATTTCTGATTTCTGAGTGTATTAGTGAGAAAACAATTTAAATGTAACAGATTATGCAATTAATTGATGGTAAAAAAAAAAATGTTGAAATGCATGGATTTTTTGAATGGAAGTTGTTGGTACAAAATATCATAGTATTCTACAACTGTGATAGCATATGAAGTACAGTATAAACTTGATTACAAAAGCAAAAACACCACAGATGCACATTCTTTTGTTGTTTTGTAGAAGTAGAGTTACAAAAATCTTGCTACTTTTTTTTTTTTTTTTGGAGAAATTGTATATTGTCATCTTGGACCGACCAAAGTGATTTGAACGCCCCTGACGTTGTAATTAGAACTTTCCAACTCAATCACTGTTTATATGTGAATAAATGCTTGTGTGTTTACTTTTTCTTACCCCAAGAATTTTTGGAGTAAGAAAAACTTTACACCAGAAACAAAAAAGAGTCTCGTGCAACAAGAAAAACAATTAGTTGTCAGTGGATTAGGAAAGAATAATTTAAAATGTTCTAAAAACAAGCCTTGATATGTTATGCAATTTTGCTGCTCATGTACACTTATCTTGTTTGTTATTTTACTGGAAAACAAGACCAAAATACGTTGAATTTTAACTTTTCCATCATATATCTTTTTTTTTTCTCCACATACTGAGGCAAGCATTTGTAAAGGATTTTCACGCTGACTCAATGTCAAAATCAAACCAAACTCACAGGGTTTGATCAAACCAATGTTACAGCTTCCATTTTAAGGGTTAGGAATGGATACGAATCATAGGATCACGTACTTATTACAAAACGTACATTGATGGCATCAGATAGTAATACCATGATACTTACGGTGCCTTGCGAAAGTATTCAGACCTCTTCATTTTTTTCACGTTTTATGTTGCTGCCTCATGTTAAACTGCTTTACTGTAAATTACTATTTCCACATCAATCTACGCTTCATGCACCATAGCAAAGCAAAAAAAAAAAAAAGGTTTTTAGCATCTTTGCAAATTTAAGTTTTTAAATAAAAAAAATATATAAAAGTTTCCATTGCATAAGTAGTCATACCATTATCTGGGACAGTTGAAATTTAGCTCAGGAGCATTCATGTAACATCTTGTAGATGTTACTACACTTGGAGTGGAATTGACCTGTGGCAACTTCAATTGAATGGGTATGATTTGGAAAGTCACACACGTCTTAACAAAACAGCTAAAAATGTATATCAGAGCAAAGACCAAGCCAACCAAGCGTTCAAAATAACTGCCTGTAGAGCTCAGAAACAGGATTGCATTAAGCCACACATCTGGGGAAGAGTTCAGAAAAAAATCTGTAGTCTCCATTTCCCTTAATGGAAGAAGTTTGAAACAACAAAGACTCTTACTAGAGCTCGCCTCCTGGCCAAACTGAGCAATTGATGGAGAAGGGCTTTGGTTATACTGGTAACCAGAAGCTGATGATCACTCTAGTTAAGGTCCATGATCGTATATGCAGATGGGAGAAACTTACAGGATAAACATCACTGTAACACTCCATCAATCCGGTCTTTATTGCGGTGTGGCCAAACTCAATCCTCTCCTCAGTAAAAACACATGAAAACACTTGGAATGTGCAAAATTGCACCTAAAGGACCCTTAGACTGTGAGAAACAAGATTCTCTGGTCTGATGAACCTCAATTCCAAGCATCGTGTTTGAAGGAAACCAGGCACTGATCATCATCTGAGTACCATCCCAAAAGTAAAGTGTGCTGATAGCAGCCTCATGCTCATGTGGGACTGAGAGGCTCATCAGAGTAGAAGGAAAGCTCAGTGCACCAAAACATTGCGATAGCCTTAATGAAAACCCAGTCTAGAGCATTCAGAACCTCAGACTGGCCAGAAGGTTCACCTTCCAAAAGGACAGTGACCCTGAGCACACAGCAAGAGTGGCTTATAGACAACTCTGTGAATGTCCTTGAGTGGCCCAGCCACAGCCTGCACTTGAACCCAATCAAATATTTCTGGAGAAACCTGAAAATGTGCATCTGCCACATCCAACCTGGCAGAGCTTGAGCAGTGAAGAGATGAGGAAAAGAATGGCAGATAATTGAAAAATGCTGATGTGCAAAGCTTGTCACACCATACAAAAAAGATTTGTAATGGTGCTTTAGTTAAGTACTGTGTTAAGGGTATGAATACTTATGCAATTTACTTATTTTAGGTTTTTTATTTTTAATAAATTTACAAAGCTGTGACAGTTCTGTTTTTGGTTTGTCATTATAGTGTATGGAGATTGTAGATTGATGTTGGAAAAAAAGCAAATTCAAGCAGTTTAAAGTAAGGAAACAACATAACAAGACATGTGGTTTGAATACTTTCACAAGGTGCTTTATATAATATAGTGCTGAAGGATGATACAAATCCAAAGGACTGTATTTATATTGGCATGGTATACATGTAGTTGTGCCAGTAGAACTGTATGACATGATGCCACATTAAATCTTTTTATTTCTTTCTTTTCTTGATGAATGCTTGATGTTTCAGGATAAAAATCGAGGAGGAATATGCCAAGAACCTTTCCAAACTCTCCATGTTCCCAATGGCAGCACAAGAGGAAGGGTATGGTACACTTTCACTCATCCATTCAAAAACAAAATAAATGGAATTAAATTATTTTGAGCTTTGAGCTACAGTATATAGATCAAGTTGAGAAGATGCAAATCTACTAAACATATTGATTGCTGATTTAATAATAAATAAACAAGTACTTAAAAAAGGCCTTACACATGCTTAAAGTATAAAAATGTACTTGCAGATAATGCAATATTAATGAAATAAAAGGCCACTTTAGTGTACTTAAAGAGAGACAATTTCACAGAGTTTTTTTTAAACATATTTTTAAAAAGTACACTGTGTAATAATGTCAAATTAAAATGTTTGCTTTGACGTACATTTTAAATCGCTGTTTTATTAATATGTGACCCTGGACCACAAAACTAGTCATAAGTGTTAAAAAGTGTTGTTTTGAGATTTTAGACTTTTATAGCTTATGAATAAATAAGCTTTCCATTGATGTTTGGTTTGTTAGGATAGGACAATATTTGGCTGAGATACAGCTATTTGGAATCTGGAGTCTATTAAAAATCTGGAATCTGAGGGTGCAAAAAAATCTGAAAAATCGCCTTTAAAGTTGTCTAAAAGAAGTTCTTAGCGATGCATGTTACTAATCAAAAATTAAGTTTGGATATATTTACAGTAGGAAATTTACAAAATATCTTAATGGAACATGATCTTTACTTAATATCCTAATGATTTTTGGCATAAAAGAAAAATTGATCATTTTGACCCATACAATGTATTTTTGGCTATTACTAGAAATATACCCATGCTACTTACGACTGTTTTTTTGGTCCAGAGTCACATATTTTGTCATGTTTTAAAGAAGCGCACTTATAAAAGAATAGGTTTAAGCATCTGGTTTGATTTAGGACAATTGGAGAAGCTTGGGCCCAACTTAAGAAGAGTTTAGCTGATGAAGCCGAGGTCCATCTCAAGTTCTCCTCAAAGGTGGGCAGTTCTCACTTCTCTGTTTATGACATTTTTCAATAGAGGTGATGTAAGATCCAGCTGAGAAATTGGTTCAGTTCAAGCTCATGTTTTGTCAGGGAAGATGAAGTATCTGGCCTTTATTTCATTTCTGTGCTGTACTGAATAGCTTCCCCTCAGAGATGTTATTAGCCGCCTGTATGTAATGAGCTACACAGCTTTCTTCAGTCTGCTGTGATTTGTCTATTTCCACCACTGTGCTTTCCCGTGTTCACACTATCGTGCTCCATTTAGCGCCAGTGTGGGTGATTAATTGCAGAAAGATGGAGGTGATTCTGCAGACTTATTCCCTCAGATCACATATGATTTACGGAGACGGCAAAACAAAAAAGCCTTTCTTTTAAAGAACATCATCATCATTACTGAAGCAAAAACTTTGAGCTCCAAATACTACAGTATATGCACTGATATGCAGTAAATGGCGTCCCACACACCTCACAAGTTCCTTTCAGATGCTGTTTAGTGTTCATCCCCGTGCCATGCAGCTGTGTAAATGATGCAGAGGATTTTGTCTTCAGCTCCAGAGTGAAGTCGAGAAGCCTTTACTGACCTTCAGAGGAGACAACTTTAAAAAAGACATGAAGAAATACGACCACCACATCGCTGACCTGAGGAAGCAGCTGGTCAGCCGTTACGCTGCTGTGGAGAAGGTACAAACTCTATGAATGTTTTGTTTAAACCCTTGTGAAAAATAAGTGCACTGAGTTGTATTGAATGTGCACTTTTAGTGTACATTTAAAGGGATAGTTCCCCTAAAAATGAAAATTCTGTCACTTAATTAACCTCACGTCGTTCCAAACCCCGTAAGACCTTCGATCATCTTCAGAACACAAATTAAGAAAATGGAATCTGAGAACTTTCTTTCTTTCTTTAGTTCATTCATTAGTTTGTTCTTTCTTTCTTTAGTTCGTTCATTCATTTGTTTGTTCTTGCTTTCTTTCTTTCTTTCTTTCTTTCTTTTTCTTTCTTTAGTTCGTTCGTTCATTCATTTGTTTGTTCTTTCTTTCTTTTAGTTCTTTCTTTTTCTTTCTTTAGTTCGTTCATTCATTTGTTTGTTTTTTTTTCTTTTAGTTCTTTCTTTTTCTTTCTTTAGTTCGTTCGTTCAGTCGTTTGTTCTTTCTTTCTTTCTTTAGTTTGTTTGCTCATTTGTTTGTTCTTTCTTTCTTTCTTTAGTTTGTTCATTCATTTGTTGTTTCTTTCTTTAGTTCATTTGTTTATTTGTTTGTTCTTCCTTCCTTTCTTTCTTTTCTTTCTTCTTTCTTTAGTTGTTCATTCATTTGTTTGTTCTTTCTTTCTTTCTGTAGTTCTTTTCTTTTTCTTTAGTTTTTGTTCATTCAGTTGTTCTTTTCTTTCTTCAGTGTTCTGTTCATTGGTTTGTTCTTTCTTTCTTTCTTTCTTTAGTTTGTTTGTTCGTCATTTGTTCTTTCTTTCTTTTCTTTAGTTTGTTGTTCATTCATTGTTTGTTCTTTCTTCCTTTCTTTAGTTTGTTTGTTCATTAGTTTTTCTTTTTTTCTTTAGTTTGTTGTTCATTCATTTGTTCTTTCTTTCTTTCTTTCTTTAGTTTGTTGTTCTTTCTTTCTTTCTTTAATTTGTTCTTTCATTTGTTTGTTCTTTCTTTCTTCCTTTCTTTAGTTTGTTTGTTCATTAGTTTTTTCTTTTTTTCTTTAGTTTGTTCGTTCATTCATTTGTTCTTTATTTCTTTCCTTCTTTAGTTCGGCCGTTCATTCGTTTGTTCTTTCTTTCTTTCTTTTTCTCTATAGTTTGTTCATTCATTCATTTGTTTGTTCTTTCGTTTTTCTTTCTTTAGTTTGTTCCTTCATTCATTTGTCCTTTCTTTCTTTCTTTCTTTTTATAGTTTGTTTATTCATTCATTTGTTTGTTTGTCCTTTCTTTCTTTCTTTCTTTCTTTTTTTCTTTGTTTAAACCCTTGTGAAAAATAAGTGCACTTAGTTGTATTGAATGTGCACTTTTAGTGTACATTTAAAGGGATAGTTCCCCTAAAAATGAAAATTCTGTCATTAATCACTCACCCTCATGTCGTTCCAAACCCTGTAAGACCTTCGATCGTCTTCAGAACACAAATTAAAATGGAATCTGAGAACTTTCTGACTCTTCATAGACAGCAGTGCAACTGACACGTTCAAGGTCCAGAAAGGTAGTAAGGACATTGTTAAATTAGTCCATGTGACAACCTTATTTTTATAAAACTACTTTTAAAATTATGCTCTGCAGTGTACTTTTTTCACATGAGAACTGTCCATACTGATTTTATCAAGCATATTTAATTAAACTTTATTTGAAGTCTGTGTGTTGGTGGTACAAATGGCTCTAAAATGTTTTCCAGGCTGTGCTTTATGTCTTGAAGCCATTGTGTCAACACGTCTGTTCAAACTTTTGCATGGACAGCAGATGGCTGGATGAGAAATGGGAACACATCAGAATGATGCCTTGAGTGATTCACTTGTGTTCATCCTGCTGATTAAACATCAGCACTGACCCCAGGCCCCATATCCATCATTCATTTCCAATGAGAATTGGCCATTTCTGGCGACATGAGCAACAGTGACCATAGGCTATGCAATGCAGTTGAGCACAGCTTAGCTGCCTTTTAATGCAGCAGCTATCAATGGGATTGCAGACAGTGATGCTCACATGATCCATTGCTTTATGTGATTGTATGCAGCACAGTGCAACAGTGGGAACATCTACAAACAACAGTAGTAGCTCCAGCTTCTTTTTCTATTTCTAAAAATAGAAAATTACAAAATCACACAAATCTGTGTTTTAAACTTAAATGCCTCAATTTAGGGTTTTTTTTTTTTTTTTTTGCAAATGTCATAAAAAAAGAAAAGAAAGTCAAGTTTTGGTTTGATGTTTTGAGGTTGATGGTGTTGTGTTGTGTTTTGCAGGCACGGAAGGCTTTAGCAGACCGACAGAAGGATCTCGAAGTGAAAACACAGCAGCTTGAGATTAAATTGAGCAACAAAACAGAGGAGGATATTAAAAAAGCCCGGAGGAAATCCACACAAGCAGGTCAGAGCATCAGTATAAAAGCAGTTCATTAAGCCTGAGCTAAAATGGTCTTACTACACACAATAAACCTGAAGACACTTTCCTTTGATCCAAGATGTTACTAAACCCAGTGAATTTTGGAACTAAGAGGAACTACAATGGTACTTAAAGTTTGCAGGGGTGATATTTTGGCTTTATAGTCCAAAAACATGATGATTTATTAAAGGAATATATCTGAGAACTACAGTGGATGGAAGTAGTTGCAAAGAATAATGACTTAAATTTCAGTCTGGTCCTCACACAAAGCTATTGTATAGCTTTAGAAGACTTAAAATGTTATACATTTGGTGCCTGACAACCTGTAGTTGCAAAATGTTTTCATTTAATGGAAAAGAGCAGCTTGGTCATTCTGCTAAACATCTTTTGTGTTCTATGGAAGTCATATGGGTTTGAAATGAAATGAGAGTGAGTATGTTTTGACAGATAGTTCATTATGCTCGCTCTTCCTTTAACCCCACCCACACCCCTCCAGTTTGCATAAGGTTGACGTTGAATGTTTACATACACCTTGCAGAATCTGCAAAATGTTAATTCTTTTACCCAAAAAAGATGGATATTTTAAAATGCAAGTTTGTTTTTATATTGTACTGACCTGAATAAGATATTTCACATAAAAGATGTTTACATATAGTTCAACACACCAAAAAAAAGTTGAATTTAAAAAAAATTACCCTGTTCAAAAGTTTACATCCCCTTGATTCTTAATACTGTGGTTTTTTTGGGTTTTTTTTTTTAGTGATATTTGTTCACAAGTCCCTTGTTTGTCCTGAACAATTAACCTGCCAGAAAAAAATTTGCAGGTCACACAGTTTTTTTGTTTTGGGGGGATTTGTGTGTATTTGAACCTTTTCCAACAATGACTGTATGATTTTAAGATCCATCTTTTCACACTGAGGACAACTGAGGGGCTCATATGCAACTATTACAGAAGGTTCAAATGCTCACTGATGCTCCAGAAGGAAACACGATGCATTATGAGCCGGGGGGTGAAAACTTTTGAACAGAATGAAGATGTGTACATTTTTCGTATTTTGCCTAAATATCATATTTCATTTAGTACTGCCCTTCAGAAGCTACAGAAGATACTTACATGTTCCCAGAAGACAAAATAAGTTACATTTGACATTTGATCAATTTCAAAGTCCCCAGCTTAATGCATCTTTTTTTCCTTCTGGAGCATCAGTGAGTGTTTGAACCTTCTGTAATAGTTGCATATGACTCCCTCAGTTGTCCTCAATGTGAAAAGATGGATCTCAAAATCACACATTCATTGTTGGAAAGTGTTCAAATACACAAAAATGCAGAAAAGCCAAAGAATTTGTGAGACCTGAAGGATTTTTTCTGAAGAACAGCAGACAGTTTCTGTTCAGGACAAACAATGGACTCATGAGCAACTATCACTAAACAAAAACACAGCTGTGGATCATTCAGGTAACAACACAGTGTTAAGAATCAAGCTAATATGTACGTATGTATGTAAGACTATATGTAAACGTCTTTTATGTGAAAGATATTATTCAGGTCAGTATTAAATATAAAAAACAACATGCATTTTGCTTGATCCCTCTTATTTTGTTAAAATAATTAACATTTTGCAGATTCTGCAAGGTGTATGTAAAGTTTTGACCTCAACTGTGTGTAGCTTTTCTTATTTATTTGTTCTACTGTAGTTTTTTTTTTTTGTCGTACTGCTTGTAATTAGTGTCCTAATTCTTATTTAAAGAGAGACATTAGAAATGTGAGTATCGAATGATACAAAAGGCTTTATGGGGTTAAGAAGTTCATTAAAAGCTCTTGCTGTGCGCAATTATACTCCAACTATCAGAATCCTCAAGTCACAGCTAGCTTGCCAGCTGTCATAACACTGTAACAGACTGTGCTGGCAGACAAACTTCTGGCTGCTCCACTGCTCAATAGGATTGACTTCCTTGGTAGCCTCTCGTTTTAAAAACTTCCAGTCGTTACCTTCCACTCAGGATGGATTGCAAATGAATCGTCCCCTCCGTAATCTGGCGTCAGTCCTTTTTATGTTGAGTAAGGAGCTTTCTTTGAGGTGAAATCTTGCGCAGGGCGCCATTGTTGTAGCGTGCGGAGACTGTGTTTCTGAGTGAGGGGAGAGAGGCATGACAAACAGGATGGGAGAGAACAGTGCAGGGGATGGAAGAGGACTTTGGCTCAGTCCCAGGAGTCTGTGTTTAAGAGGAGCCAGGCTGTATTGGTTCCAGACGGACTTGGGAAAGGCATGGAGTAATGATCTATTTTTGCAGTGGGAAAATGGGCCTCATGGGAGCTGACGATCAGCACGCCAAGCTTCTTATTGCTCCGAATGCCTACTATCAATGCCGGATTTGTCCTGAGCTGGACACTCACACATCCCTAATGCAGGAAGACCTGGCAGCCCTGAGGTTCGCACGGTAGGACGCGTCACGGGGGAGAATTCACTTCACCTTCAACCTGTTGGCCTGAGTGACTGGTGCATTATTGAGGAGCCTAATGGTGTCTTATTCAGCGCTTATAGGCTGGCTCCATCAACACAGAGGACCAAATGACCATGACTGACTCACGCACAGCCACAACACTGAGTGCTTTAGACTAAAACAGCACTGTGAGAGAAGTTCCTGCTTCACTATTCAATTTCAGAAAGCACAACATTAATGTGATATGCATAACAATGCACTCACCTCAATATAGCAGGAAGTGCCTTGGTATGAACATGTTTTGTAGTGTATTTGAAAGGTCTGTACATGGTGCTCTCATTGTTTTAGAATTTGGATTAGATATTTCAATAGGGCTGGGTATCGATTCAGATGTTCCGATTCGATTTTCAAGTTCTTAATTCGATTCGATTTCGATTCTCGATTCGATATTCAATTTTCGATTCGATTTCGATTTCAATTCTTGATTTGACAGTATGAATGAATATAGATTTAATACAAATCCTACATTTATAAAATAATAAATCTTCGGTTGTCTGTTAGGCTGCGGGGGTGCTAGAATCTGCACGTCTGTCTGGGTGATGTCTTGTCAAATGGCTCCGCAGATTTGTAGTATTACTACAGCATTTCACCTCAGAGTTACAAATCAGGCATATAGCTGTGTTCTTGTCCACTGTAACTTTATCTTTCTTGCGCAATGTGAAATGCTTCCATACCTCTGACTTTTTATTTGAAGGTGTGGTTGGTATCGGGAACGCACCTGAATCCGCCATTTTATGAATGAAATGAATGAATAACGGACTCTCCACCTAGTGGATTAGACTAGTAATAAGATTAGCGTAAATCTTATGTTTAATGCTTGTGTAAATAAATATCGAAAAAATCGATACGTGGCCATTGAGAATCGATTTTGAATCGACTACATTTTAAAAAACGATCTATTTTTTTGCCCAGCCCTATATTTCAAGCACCAAGTACTTTGGAACACCATGTAAATACCATGGTATATGGCAGGGATCCCCTGTCTTTCTTTCTTTCTTTCTTTCTTTCTTTCTATAGTTTGATCGTCCATTCATTTGTTCTTTCTTTCTTTCATTTGTTTGTTTGTTTGTTCATTTGTTCTTTCTTTTGTTCATTCATTCATTTGTTCTTTCTTTCTGTCTTTCCTTCTTTCTTTGTTTCTTTCTTTAGTTTGTTCTTTATTTCTTTCTTTCTTTTTCTTTTGTTCGTTCATTCGTTTTTTGTTTCTTTCTTTCATTTGTTCTTTCGTTTTTATTTCTTTCTTTCATTTGTTTGTTCTTTCTTTCTTTAGTTTGTTTGTACATTCATTCTTTCTTTCATTCGTTTGTTCTTTCTTTAGTTATTTCGTTCTTTCTTTCATTCTTTTTTTTCATTTGTTCATTTGTTCTTTCTTTCTTTTGTTTGTTCATTTGTTCTTTCTTTAGTTCGTTCGTTTGTTTGTTTTCTTTTTTCTTTCGTTCATTCATTCATTTGTTCTTTCTTTAGTTTGTTCGTTTGTTCATTCGTTCTTTCGTTCTTTCTTCTTTAGTTCATTAGTCCATTCACTCATTTGTTTATTTATTCTTTCTTTCTTTGTTTAATTCGTTAGTTTGTTCATTTGTTTGTTCTTTCTTTCTTTTGTTTATTTATTCGTTTTTTCTTTCTGTCTTTAATTTGTTCGTTCATTCATTCGTTCTGTCTTTCTTTAGTTCATTCACTCATTTGTTGTTTCTTTCTTTCATTTATTCTTTCTTTCGTTCTTTATTTCTTTCTTTCATTCGTTTGTTCTTTCTTTAGTTTGTTCATTCATTTGTTTGTTCTTTCTTTCTTTCTGTAGTTCTTTTTTTTTTCTTTAGTTTGTTCATTCGGTTGTTCTTGCTTTCTTTAGTTTGTTCATTCATTTGTTCTTTCTTTCATTCGTTTGTTTGTTCTTCATTCATTCATTTGTTCTTTCTTTCTTGCTTGCTTGCTTTCTTTAGTTCGTTACTCTGTTCATTCATTCGTTCTTTCTTTAGTTTGTTTGTTCATTTGTTTGTTCTTTCTTTTGTTTGTTTGTTTGTTCTTTCATTTGTTCTTTTTTTCTTTAGTTTGTTTGTTCATTCATTCGTTCTTTCTTTCTTTCTTTAGTTTGTTCGTTTGTTCATTCATTCTTTTGTTCTTTCTTCTTTAGTTCATTAGTTCATGGATCTTTAATGCTGGTTAATGGTCACATGACATGCAGATGGACTATTTTTAAGAAGTATGACAAGAGTATGACCATTTTGACTTGAATAAGCCGTTGTTTTATTTATTTATTTATTTTCTAGCTAATAATAATGGCAAGTCTAATGCTATTGTGAAAAATGATATTGAGAAAGGTTTGACCAAAGTTGCACATTTAATTGACACAACCTCTAGGAAATGGATATCACCGGAAGAATTTGTATATTGTCTCAAACTGTATAAATGGGGATATTATACATGAAAATGTATAATTCCCTTATATTTTAGGAATGGTGTCTCTCACAAGGGGATGATTATGTTTAGCGGTCTTAAAAACCTCTCCATTAGACTTACACTGAATGAGGGACCTGCAAAAGACCAGAATATTATGGAGACTTTTTTATTTCAACCACTAAGCACATCCCATTAACCACCCAGCAATGCATATGCAAAGCAACACGCTGGCAGCCAGCCACGACACTCTAGCACAAATGAAAAAAGGCGACGTAAAAAAAAATGGTTTATATTGTTGAATTCATTTGTTATTGATTAGAATCACTCGTGTTACAGTAAGCCATGTGATAATTGCACTGTAAGATATCAGTGTCAAATGGTGTTTGAGATTCAGTCAGCTTTGATTTTCTTTGTTTGCAGAGATCTTTTCCAGCGCTTGACTGCAGGAGATTGTTTTTAATTGTGCCGCTGCCAAGAGCTTTACAGTGTTTTCCTCTGCAGCTGAGCTCAGTAGAAAAACCCTGTATGATGTTATCTGCGTCTCTCTCTTTCTCAAACTCCCACGCACTGAGCAAGTCGCAGTTCCCGCTATAAATCAACGGCCAAACATATTAAGCACGGCTCAAACACCATTTTCCTTCAATAATCACGGCGGCTAAAATCACTAATGCAAATGTCTTTAAAGCTTGGGACTCATTTACATATAGATGGAGAGATCAGGGGCTTTTTTCCCCCTCAAGATGTCGATATTCTTTCTCTCACACATCTGCCTCCTTTTGCCTCAGTTTACCTTTAATTACGCATGTAATTGTAAAGCCAGTAGTTGTGTTTGGGAACAGCTTTTCCTGGTAAACAGCTTGAGTTTAAATGATACCTGTGATTATTGTGTTACAGACGGGAATACAAATAGTAATAAATGAGTTAAGACTGGCCCCTGCTGGTGGAGTCAAGCAAAGATAAAATAAGAAATAATAAACAATAAAAAATAAAATCAGTATGTTTAACTGGTTTGCCAATAAAAAAAAATATTCAATTGAGAAACAAAATCACCCAGACAAACAGTCTGGTTTCATTATTAAGACAACCTTGATTAAAAAAAAAAAACAAATATATATATATATATATATATATAAATTGATTATCTGCATGAATTATGCAGTGTACACTTTGGAAAGAATACCTAAAATTCTTTTAATTTAACAACATGAGTTCCTGTGGATTTCTTATGTTTATTATTTTGAAATGCTCAAGAAGGTTTAATTTAAGGTTAAATCAAATGCTTTAGAAATACAAGTTTATATGGTCTTGTTCCATTGGCAGATTTCTTTTTTCCCACTTGTTTTAAGCATAAACCACTTTGCATATTTTTGCTTTTCTATTTAATTTTTTATGACTTTATGTATGATTGTAATATCTGTCTCTGTGTTTTATATGAATAGGTGATGATCTGATGCGTTGTGTGGACCTTTACAATCAGGCTCAGTCAAAGTGGTTTGAGGAGATGGTCACCACAAGCCTGGTAATTATTTATATCATTTTATTATTATTTATTTTCTACTTTCTCTTGTTTCCTTGTGCAAGGTGACACTTCATGCATATTTATTATGCAGTGATTTCTGAATACTCTCAATGATTCTTCTTTATGAGGCTCATTTATCATTTTGATAAATAAATTACCCATAAGAACCCTTTTATTATTATTATTATTTATGTTTTAATCGTGCTAAAAACTGTAATGCACAAATTAGTTGCGTATTGGTTTTAGCAATATGGGGAAAACACACTAATGTTCAATTAATAAAGTATAATATAATATAATATAATACCATTCCAAGCTCTGTATTTTTCCACTTTATTTTCTTCTAGAATCTAAATTCTTTAATAAATAGCTGTAAGCATGAACTAAACCAACCAGCTTTGAGATGATTCATCACATTACAAATTTTAATGTAAATAAATAAATAAATCTTTGACTACAACACTGAACTACACATTCCATGAAGCACTTTAAATTCCATAATCAGCTGATAGATATAAAACTAATGACTGATGATATATATATATATATATATATTTATTATTTACTGAAAATATTCAGATTTGTACTAAAATTTAAATATGAAGAAAGCATTACTACCAGTCAAAAGTTTTAGAACAGTAAGATTTTTAATGTTTTTTAAAGAAGTCTTCATTTATTTGATCCAAAATACAGCAAAAACAGTACAATTTTGAAATATTTTTACTATTTAAAAGAACTGTTTTCTATTTGAATATATTTTAAAATTTATTTGTGTGATTTCAAAGTGTTTTTAGCAGCATTCCTCCAGTCACATGATCCTTCAGAAATCATTCTAACATTCTATTTTGCTGTTCATAAAACATTTATTATTATTATTATGTTGAAAACAGCTGAATAGCTGATTTTTTCAGGCTTCTTTGATGAATAGAAAGTTCAGAAGAACAACATTTATCTGAAATAGAAATCTTTTGTAACATTATAAATGTCTTTATCATCACTTTTGATCAATTTAAAGTGTCCTTGTCAAATAAAAGTATTCATAATTTCTTCCCAAAATAAATACATGATTAAATAAACTGCAAAAAATCAGCATATTAGAATGATTTCTGAAGGATCATGTGACCGGTGTTATGATGCTGAAAAGCTAGCTTTGATCACAGGATTAAATTACATTTGAAAATATATTCAAATATAATTCAGTGATTTTAAATAGTAAAAATATATTACAAATATTACTGCTTTTGCTGTATTTTGGATCAAATAAATGCAGGCTTGGTAAGCAGAAGAGACTTCTTTAAAAAACATTAAAAATCTTACTGTTCAAAAACTTTTGACTGGTAGTGTATGCGTTGCTGCTAACCTCAGCTTCCCTGATTGGTGGATCTCTCCTAAGGATTATAGGTACCAGGAATTCAGATGAAATAAAATATTGTAGCTTCTGTATAATAAATCATTGCTTAATCTCTGCTCATGGTAAATGTGTCTTGAAATAATGAATGATGAATTTCGCCATGAAAAAAACTGTGATTTTTGTCCAAGCTGTCAGCTAATAGTAATACGCAGACTGACCCTAGATCTGTGACTGTCTGTGTTTGCTCTCTGAAGGAGTTGGAGAGGTTGGAGGTGGAGCGGGTAGAGACGATACAGCAGCTTCTGCGTCAGTACACCACACTGCGGCATGAGACAGACATGTTCAACCAAAGTGTGAGTAACAGCTGTGTGTTCCTCTGGGAAAAACACCCAGCTAAGCACAGTTTCATAATCCAACTTAGCGTCATATTCAGATATCATCTGCAGCTATCTGTACTGCATTAGAATTTCATTAAAGCGGGATTCAAATTATCTTTCATATGATCTGGGAATCTCATTACATGAGCTTTATCATGAGCTCTGTTCTCAGTGCAAATAAATGCTGCACAAGCTTTTCCCAGAAATAATTTCACTTTTCTGAGACATTTGTGTTCAGTGATTAGGAATAGTTTACCCAAAAATTAACAATATGCTGAAAATTAACTCATTTTCGCAACTGCAATGCAATTTTCAAAGATATCCTGATTAATATAGACGTACACTTAATTTGGACAGGATATATTTTTTTGTTCAAAGTGTTTTACTGTAAATTAGAAATTTACTGGCAAATTCCTGGTAAAAATTGTTGCACCAATTTTTTTTTTCATTGCTATAGGTTCGATATTTAGATATTCATGAACTTTCAAGTGTCTAAATGCTTTTTTATGTTTGAAAGATTAGGAAATTAGTTTCCTAAGCTACAGTATACAAGCTAACTCAGCCAAAAACTCTTGTAAATTCAAATGCTTCCATTTCTCTGTATTTGTGTTTGTTTAGATAATCTTAAAATACTGGGATTTGGGTTACATAATGATTTGCTGAATCAGAAGTTAAAAGACACATTAGAAATCCACACAGTTTGTGTTTTGGGGCAAACAGAGTGTAAACACCTGCTCCAGAGCCCTCGGGGTGTGCTGGCGAAAGCTGCAGTCTTCACAGGAGACTAGTTGCCAGCGCTCGCAACTTCACAGAGTAACACTCACCATCAGTCTGAGTGTGTTTAACAGATGGATCTCAAACAGGATCTCAGCCTTAATGGACCTGTTTCCTGTGACACTTGATGAAGGAGCCAAAATAAACATATAACTCTCAAAAGTGAGGCGCATTTGATGACAGAGATACTATGCGGCTTTATTACTTCTTGTTTGCTTATTTTGTTCTGTTTTGTTTGTATTTTACAAGCATACTGAGCACAGCTGAGAATAAACACTGTCGTTCATATGTTTGGGATTATTAAGATTTAAAGAAGTCTCTAATGCTCAATCCATTTATTTGATCAAAAATACAGAAGAAAGAAGTAATATTATGAAATATTAGTGCAATTTAAAATAACAGTTTTCTAGTTATATATATTTCAAAATGTAATTTATTCCTGTGATTTCAAAGCTGAATTTTCAGCATCATTACTCCGGTCTTCAGTGTCACATGATCCTTCAGAAATCATAATAATATTTTATTTAATTATCAATGATTTATTGGAAACAGTTGTGCTGCTTTATTTTTATTTATTTATTTTTTTGGAACATGTGATACTCTTTTTCAGGATTTGTAGAAATCTTTTCTAACAGTGTAAGTCTTTACTACCACTTCTTATCGATTAAAAACATCCTTGTTGAATATTAATTTATTTTAAAGAAAGAAAGAAAGACAAAAAATTTACTGACCCCAAACTTTTGAACGGTATTGCATATTGTTAGAAAAGATTTCCATTTTAAAATAAATGCTGTTCTTTTTAAATCGTTTTATTCATCAGAGAATCCTAAAAAAAAATCACAGGTTCCAACAATGATAATAAATCAGCATATTACAATGATTTCTGTAGGATCATTTGACACTGAAGACTGCAGTAATGATGCTGAAAATTCAGCTTTGCATCAAAGGAATAAATTTGACTCTAAAGTATATTAAAAAACCCACTATTTTAAATTGCAATGATATTTCACAATATTACTGCTTTTTCTGTTTTTTAAATAAACGCAGCCTTGATGAATAGAAAAGACTTCTTTAAAAAATATTAAAAATCTTACTGATTCCAAACTTTTTAATGGCAATGTACATCCGTAGTACACTTCCCATATTACACCTGTCCACATTCCTCATAAAAACTATACAATTACTAGTACATATGCAAATACAATTACTTTATTAATGTCAATAAATGTTTATTAGTAGTTAATGTGAAATAAAGCTTTACACAATAAACATGATTTTCAAAAATCGACATTTTTTTTTGCATGTCCCTGTTTAGGCTTTAAAGGATTAGTCCACTTCCAGAACAACAATTTACAAATAATTTACTCACCCCCTTGTCATCCAAGATGTTCATGTCTTTTCTTTTGAGGAAAACATTTCAGCATTTTTCTTCATATAATGGACTTCAATTGTAGCCCCGATTTTGAACTTCCAAAATGTAGTTTAAATGCAGCTTCAAGGGGCTATAAATGATCCCAGCCGAGGAAGAAGGGTGTTATCTAGTGAAATGATCGGTAATTTTTTTTGAAAAATAACAATTTGTATACTTTTTAAGCACAAAAGCTCGCATAGCACAGGCTCTCGGATGCGCGTCCACAGGTCGTTCTTGAACGATTTGTTCATTTTGAACAAATCTTTAATGTGACTCACGAAGAACGAGTCGTCTCAGGGAGTGATTCGTTCAGTCGCGCATGCGCAACATCCTATTAGGTCCTGTACTGGAGTTAGTTCACCTGTTTCAAGTCTTCGGGTTTTTCGAGTCGTTCATTCATCTTATGGGGCTGTCATGTGATGCTGATTTTGCTAAAATGAACGAAACGACTCGAAAAAAGATTTGTTCATTTTTCTGAACGAGACTCAAAGATCCGAGTCGGTAAAATGACCCGAACTTCCCATCACTACTATGAATCACGTCTAAGTTCATCGTCTGTGTACTCCGGCTCAAAATGGTAGAGTATGTCGAAAAACTTCTCCTACAACTTCAGAATCATCCGACATTGTTGTACCTTTTTGTTTGTAAACAGCATTTGACTTACTTGCACTTTCTTAGTCTTTGCGCATTCGCTTTGTAAACACTGGGTCTGTGGTTCTGCCTACATTCGGCGTGACCTTTCGACATGATTCAATAGTACGTAGCGTCGTGAACGCGCATCCCAGAGCCTGTGCTACACGACAAAAAAAATGACCAATCGCTTCGCTAGATAAGACCCTTCTTGCTTGGCTTGGATCATTTAGAGCCCTTTGAAGCTGCATTTAAACTATATTTTGGAAGTTCAAAATCGGGGGCACAATTGAAGTCCATTATATGAAGAAAAATCCTGAAATGCTTTCCTCAAAAAACAGAATTTCTTTATGACTGAAGACAGAAACACATGAACATCTTGGATGACAAGGGGGTGAGTAAATTATTCTTAAATTGTTGTTCTGGAAGTGGACTTCTCCTTTAATAGATTACATAAAATATTGCAATTTTGATTTAAAAAATTTGATTTAAAATTTTACACATTTTAATTTTAATTTCAATCCTAAAACATTTTGAATGTAACAGGTTTGACACAAAACAGGTTTTGAAAAAATAAAATTTAATGTAAAATGTTATAATATAAAATGTAATATGATCACACCAGAGTGATGCTACCAGAATTGACATCTCTTAAAATGATAAATATGAAAATCTTGCACAAATATGGCAAAAATGGCACTCTTTGCTGAGAATGACCTATTATTATCAAATAATTCATTTTAAATGACCATATGACCACATAAGCTACCGTTCAAAAGTTCGTGGGCTGTAAGATTTTTAAAATGTCTTTTATGTCTTTTATGCTCCCCAAGGCTGCATTTATTTGATCAAAAATGCAGTAGAATTGTAATACTGTGAAATATTATTACAATTTAAAATAACTGTTTTCTATATGAATATATGGTAAATTGTAATTTATTCCTGTGATGCAAACCTGAATTTTCAGCAGCATTACTCCGGTCTTCAGTGTCACATGATCCTTCAGAAATCATTCTAATATGATGATTTACTGCTCAAGACTCTTATTATCAAATGCTGAACACAGTTTTAATGCATCCTTGCTGAGTATATGTAAATGCATGTGATAGCAAAGATCTTAGACCTTTTCTAAATTGTTTCATAGACAATGGAGCCGGTGGACCAGCTCCTGCAGAGTGTGGATCCTGCCAAAGACAGAGAGCTCTGGGTAAAGGAACACAAGACGGGGGATCTGAGACCTGTGGACATGGACATCTAGACAAAACACACACGCACACACACATTATACTATATAAATCTACCTGCATGCCTGTCTACCTGAGTACTTCAACCTCTCAGCCAAAGCCATACAGGTATCACACCCCTTAAAGCACTGCTTGTTTTGTGGATTTCCACTGAATATATCAGATAATTACAAACTCGAAGCTTTATAGAAGATTTTCTCAGTGTCGTGTGGAATGAGTGGCGGGAAAAGGACAGCAGCACAGCAGACACAGCATTATGATACTGAGTAGTTATCCATATAATCCTGCATGTCCTTTAAGATGCTACTTAAGACTTCCCGGTATGTCTATTATACATTAACATAACTCAAGTAGTCAAGGCACCATTGATATAGATCTGAACACTGTACAGTAAAACACCTTTTTGTTTATTGCCGCAGTGGATGCCTGCTAAACAAATTTCATCCAATCAGTTTTTTTCTCTCTCTTTTTTGGTGTTGAAATAGTGTACGCACACAGCTAGTTTGCAGCTGAAGTCAAAAGTTTACATACACCTTGCAGAATCTGGAAAATGTTAATTATTTTACCAAAATGAGAGGGATCATACCAAATGCATGTTATTTTTTATTTAGTACTGACCTTAATAAGATATTTCACATAAAAGACATTTAGTCCACAAGAGAAAATAATAGCTGAATTTATAAAAATGACCCGGTTCAAAAGTTTACATACACTTGGTTCTTAATACTGTGTTGTTACCTGAATGAGCCACAGCTGTGTTTTTTTTTTTTTGTTTAGTGATAGTTGTTCATGAGTCGCTTGTTTGTCCTGAACAGTTAAACTGTCTTCTGTTCTTCAGAAAAATCCTTCAGGTCCCACAAATTCTTTGGTTTTAATAGCATTTTTGTGTGTTTGAACCCTTTTCAGCAATGACTGTATGATTTTGAGATCCATCTTTTCACACTGAGGACAACTGAGGGACTCATATGCAACTATTACAGAAGGTTTAAACACTCACTGATGCTCCAGAAGGAAAAACAATGTATTAAGAACTGGGGGTGAAAACTTTTGGAATTTTAATATCTGGGT
This sequence comes from Labeo catla, assembly GCA_012976165.1. NCBI lineage: Eukaryota > Metazoa > Chordata > Actinopteri > Cypriniformes > Cyprinidae > Labeo > Labeo catla. Next base: position 150,434 of record VONZ01001112.1, on the reverse strand, counting down.
AAATTTAACTTATTTTGTCTACTGAGAAACATGTAAGTATCTTCTGTAGCTTCTGAAGGGCAGTACTAAATTAAAAAAAAAAATGATATTAAGGCAAAATAATCAATCTGTTCAAAAGTTTTCACCCCCCGGCTCTTAATGCATGGTTTTTCCTTTCTGACGCATCAGTGAGTGTTTGAACCTTCTGTAATAGATACAATCATTGTTGGAAAGGGTTCAAATACACAAAAATGCTGAAAAAAACAAAGAATTTGTGGGACCTGAAGGATTTTTCTGAAGAACAGCAGGCAGTTTAACTGTTCAGAACATTAAACAAGGGACTCACGAACAACTATCACTAAATAAAAAAACACAGCTGTGGATCATTCAGGTAACAACACAGTATTAAGAATCAAGTGTATGTAAACTTTTGAACTGGGTCTTTTTTTTATTTTTATAAACTCCACTATTATTTTCTCTTGTGGACTATATGTAAACATCTTTTATGTGAAATATCTTATTCAGGTCAGTACTAAATAAAAAATAACATGCATTTTGTATGATCCCTCTTATTTTGCTAAAACATTTTGCAGATTCTGCAAGGTGTCTGTAAAATACTGACTTAAACTTTTGGACTAAAGCGTGAGTCAGACAACTTCAGGATGCCGTACAGGTATTCAAAGACCTCAAAAATGATTAATCCTTAGCAAAAATAACCAGCATCAAAGTTACAGGGGGAAAAAGTTAGTGGTTATATTGTTAAATCTGTATTGTATTAAAAAAAGTTGTTTTGCAACAAGGAATGCAGTGGAAATGCAATTTTCACAAACTCCACATAAACTGCTGGCGAATCTAGAGCCTTCCTAATAAGAGAGAGGTCAGGTTGTGTTGTTTAAGTATGGAATTGATATATTTTCATATCTTTGCAGATTTATTTTACAGAAAAGCATGTTTTGTCTAAATGTAGGACTAGTGTATGGTTAATGGATGTGTAAGTTGAGTGGTGCTGGTTAGTCCATTGATTGTGTTCATGGAAGACGTTTCAACTAACCGGGACTCGATAGCAAAGTCATATAATTTTTCCCAGTTGAAGCCAAGAAACCCCCATATGCAGTCAGATTTTACTCTGTTGGCATCTAAATTTCATCTGTAGGTTGCTGTGAAGCGATTTATGGACTGTTTCTTAACGGTGAAATTATATGGTTCGGCTGTAGAATCCGGGTGTCAATCAAAGGTGGATCCGATGTAAACTCTAATGATTTGTGTTATAATGTACACCTTTTAGTGCCTAAAGGTTAATTGCCTTGGAATGTTCACAATCTATTGTGTTAAGTGTTTGTAGATAATTGTAAATATGTGCGTGGCGTTTTTTGTCCGTGTTTGTCGTCGGGCTCATCCTACATCACGTCTCGATAGTCTCCGTCATGCTACGTTTTAAAAGATACGTAAACATTTGACTGGATGCCACAGTTTTCTGCTGAATGCACATTGTCATAGGCAGCTAATTCTCACACTGTTCGAACTGGAAGATAGAGGAAACGTTGCAATTTTCAAACTTTATACAGCGATATTGAGAAATTTGATATATTTATATAGCACAGGAAGTCAAAGCACACTTTGGAAAATGAGAACGTCTGTGCTTTCGTTCAAATTCCTATCAGATTTGTATTTATTTTTACTATCGGTCAATATGATGAAGAACATCAGTGGTTAGAGTTAGATAAAAACAAGCATGGAAACAAGCGTGCAGAAATCTCGCAAATAAACTCATGCACACCAGAAATACATAATTTGAGAATATTGTAAAACATGTCTGATAATGTGAACGTAAGTCTAAAATTCACAAGTCAAAATGCTGAAAGGTATTTTTATTTACTTTATTATTAGGAAGTTACTAATAATCACTCTGTTTTCACCTGACATGGGGTATGACTGGTTTACATTTGCTGTTGAGCATGTAACAAGTTTTACTGTACTGCATTGCCCAAGCTATTCTAGAACTACATGTTGCAGAAGTTGTATTGAAACTTGATGTCAATGGTGTGCATTATGTGTATTCTGAAGAACCGTTCAGTTGAATGTCTTGTGTTCCGAACTAGATCTTTTGTATATCTATATATAATATTGTAAATGTTGATTTATTTGCTCTCAACTTAATAGTCTTCATTGATAATATTCATTTATCAACATGTTTATGAAGATAGGATGTTTATGTTGAATTTGCCCAGGAAATGACTACATTGTCTATTATAATAATAATAATAAAAAAGAACTCTAATTGTTTATCACCATTGAGGTTTCTTCTTTTCAGCAACATTAGCATGTAAAATGTATATATAAACAGACAGCTTCAGGATAGCATAAAGATGCTCAGAGATCTTACAAATGATTTATTCTAATAACCAGCATTAAAGTTAGGAGGAGATAAAAGTTATTTTAGTTTTTAATATAATTTAATTAAATATAATTTAAAATTAAATTAAAAAAAAGGCTTGATGGGCCTTCAGTTCCAAATTATTTTATTTTATATAATTTAATTTAAATTTATTTTATTTTATTTTATGTTTAGATTTTATTTGATTATATTATATTATTTTAATGTAATTTTTTATTTTATTTTATTATTGTAATTTAATTTAATTTTAATTTAATTCAATTTATGCTGCCATCTTTGCTTGATGGGCCTTCGGTTCCATATTATTTTATTTTATATAATTTAATTTAAATGTATTTTATTTTATTTTATTATTTTAATGTATTTTTTTATTTTATTTTATTATTGTAATTTAATTTAATTTTAATTTATTTTATTTTATGCTGCCATCTTTCCTTGATATTATTTTATTTTATATAATTTATTTTATTTTATTTTTAGATTTTTATTATTATATTTTATTATAATATTATAATATTTGTTGAATTTAATTTAATTTGAATTTAATTTAATTTAATTGTATTATATTATTGTAATTTAATTTTAAATTTAATTAATTAATTTATTATTTTATTTTATTTTATTATTGTAATTTAATTTAGTAGAATTTTAATTTAATTTTATGCTGCCGTATTTGCTTGATGGGCCTTCAGTTCATTTAATAATTTAATTTAATTTAATTTAATTTAATTTAATTTAATTTAATGCTGCCATCTTTGCTTGATGGGCCTTTAGATCTGTATTTTTTTTTTATTTGACTTTTTATTTTATTTTATTTTTTTATTTATACTGCCATCTTTGCTTAATGTTCCTTAGTTCCATATTTTTAATTTTATTTTACTTTTAATTTAATTTAAGTTTATGCTGACATCTTTGCTTGATGGACCGTCAGTTCCTGCCATCTCTCAGTTCTGTATTTAATTTAATTTAATTTAATTTAATTTAATTTTATTTTATTTTATTTTATTTTATTTTATTATTTTATATTATTTTATTTTATTTTATTTTATTTTATTTTATTTCTGATCACTTGAGTCCCTTAGCTAATCTAGTGTTTGCAGTTTATATGTTGCTAAAACGTTGTATTTTTTTTTTTCAGAATACAAGCCAACTCTTAAATTGCTGTCAATGGAGAAAAATGTTGTGTGTGTGCGTGTGTGTGTGTGTGTGTAGAGGGTATATAGTTTAACTTTTGCAGCTAACCAGGCAAATCTTGAACCTCTGTTTCAAAAAATGGAAAACCCATATTTCCATAAAAAGACTTTTTTCAGGTCATTTTAATGCAACACTACTCGTAATAATGATCCTCTCAGGTGACCTTTAGCCTCTGTTTTCCACAGTCAAAAGCAGCCATGCTGCAGAGCTCTTGTCATTGTTTTGCAGTTCACTGTCCTAGTGCTGAAACCAGGCCATGCATTACCCTGAGCCAAAGACGGCTTTAAGAAAAGAAAGAGGTAAGCCCTTGTGTTTCAGGCTTGTCCTCAGAGCTTTGGCCATAAGCAGCGTCAACATGATAAAGATACACTCGGGGTGAGAACCATTTCTAGTATTCAAGTTTAGTAAGTCTAAACTTATTTAGAGACTCAAGTCTCTAATCTCACTCTGAACTCAATCAGTTAATTAAAGGTCCAGCTAAAAAAACATTTTGAGACAGCTTTGTTTTTGTATGATAATACAAAAGTAGGGCAGAAATGTTCTAAAACAATTGGTGGCTACATGATATTACCAGTTGCTTGCACTGAAAATAAGCTCAAAATATATTTATATACAGTATATTGAAATTGACTGATTGAAAAAAGAACATGAACAACACATGTTGACATTGGTACAATGGCTGCTAAATTATAATACAAATACATGGACAAAAAAACACACAGTCAATCGTGACTGACTTGTACATGCTTATTACAACAGTACAATAATCTTTCATCTGAATTTTCACAGTTTTCAATATGCATTCCTAAATTTTCACATAAAAATTGTCTAAAATTCTCATTGTCATCCTAAAACACATTCTGAAAACCACAGTACAAGAAATATGTTCTTTGAAAAATGATAGCGTCACCTGCTAAACAGATGGTTTGAGAGTCTGATGAATGCATGTTGAGCACTTAAACCACCTTAACCCTGAAGGGATCTAAAAGAGGAGAGCCACTGGACCCTGTGGATTTGTCTTACCCGACCTTCAGATCCTAAGAGGATTGAGCAGAGAGTTGCACTGTTAACACGAGCCTAATTCAATTGGACCTTATATCGATTGGATTCTACAAGCAATCGAAATAGCAGTGAGGCCCTTCAGGTGGAGGTGGTGGCCCAGAACACAAGTCTTGTATGTGTTATAAGAAAAGCTAGGTTTGTCTCCAGCATCTGGTCTGAAGAAGCAGTCTGGGTGTCAAATGAATGGAAATCAGTCTCATGAGAATGTGGCCATTAATGTTTCTTCTCCTTGAGCTTCTCCTGAATCTTCTTTGGCTCATCGAACTGTATCAACCTCAAGATGTCTTTGTTCTCCATGACACCCTGAATGAACTCTGCTTCTCCAATCTTATCTGTGAAGACAATGAGACATGGATTATGAGAGCACACCATGATTCATGTAGTCTACAGCAATGGCACATTGTTTGATGGGTTATTACCATCATCATTCTTTCCAAAAAAGTTCCAGATTTTGTCCGCTCGCTTTTCTGGTGTGTCCTCATCTTCCGGAAGGTTTTTCTGGTCTTCGACGGGAATCATGTTGAATATCGACTGTTAGTGGGAGAATGAAAGATATTACAAATCTGTCATTTCTAACATAACACTACTGAATGACATCGATAACTACTGGCTCAAGTAAGATTTGTATCATCAGGTGACTTCTTGACCAACTGTTGGACTACATACAACAACTTACCATGAGCAGTGAATGCAAACAAACCCATACTGATCATTTATTGAACAGCAAATGCAGGGCACGCATTAAAAAGTCAATTATGAGTGATACTCACCCGTACAATCTCCTGCATCTCGTTTTTGCTGATGGTCCCGTTGCCGTCTACGTCGTAGAGAGCGAACGCCCATTCAAGTTTGCGAAGGGTCTTGCCCGACGAGGTAAGGTGCAGCGCCACAATGTACTCCTTAAAATCCAAGGTGCCGTCGGCATTCGTGTCAAAGCTGCGGAAGACGTGCCGGGCGTAAGCGGTGGGATCGGCATCTGGAAAGAAACTTGCGTAGATGCCCTCGAACTGCTCCTTGGTGATGCGTCCGGTGGGACACTCTTTGAGAAAGGTGGCGTACCATGCGCAGAGCTCTTCCTCGGTGTACTTGGTATTCAGCTTCAGGTCATCCAGGATCTCTTTGGACAAAGCGCCGCTTTTGGTGTTCCCCATATTCCCAAGCTGTTCACGGGTTGGAGGGGCAGATTTTGTTGGGTTTCCTTCTGCTTTCTCCCACCCTCCTCTCTTGCGGTTTCTTTCTGCGACCAGGTGTTGTGTTGAGTGCTGTCGCTGGCCCCTCTTTGGGCTTGGCTCCCCCTGACAACTCCTGTAAGTGCTGAATGGGATTATGTATATCTCTATTTAAATCCAGACAGGCTTTCTGAAAGATTAGTTAGTTACGTCACACTACTTCTGATGAGTGCTGCATTATGTTGATTTGCTCCTTCACAACAGGGTCTTACGATACGAGGATAGCAAACAAAACTCTGCCCTTTGCTACTGAATGACCTGTGTCATCAAGTGAGCAAAGCGATTAGCGTCGCTCAAAGTGTGGGATGGTGCATTTTACATTGGGGGTTTCGTTTCCCAATAAGACGCTCCGGCTTACAAGACCATCTGCTGTTACTCTAAATGGACTGGGTAATTAACAGGATGTGTAAAATCCCTAAGGTGCATTTATGAATGAGACAACACCGTATGAGTTATTTTTTCTTTAGTGCGGTGTTTCATGTTATAGTATGGTGTGGGTCTCTTCAAGCAGTATTTTGGGGCTTTGACATCTGGCATCACACGTCATCATTTTCAGGTCCAAATGTGCTATCAGATGCCGAAAGCAAAGAGCAAACGATGCTAATATATAGGTGTGGGGAAAAATCTATTCACATTTTGAATCGCGATTCAGTCTTCTAACGATTTAATCGCGATTCATCGATTTAATTATGCTAGCCTAGACCTAATAATAATAATAACAACATGATGTTGTTAGAACAAAACAGCAACAGCAATGGAGGAAGAAAAACAAATACATCCTGCCCCATTTTCAGCAAGGGCAAGTAATTATTTATCTTTTGTTATTATGGGAAGTTGGGATGCGCCCGAATCCGTATTCCAACCTAATCTTGCGGAAAACGAACAATGTGTTCTATGGAACCACTAAAGGAACATGGTAAGCTACCTGTTAGCGGTTGCCTGTTACATTACATTACATTACATTACATTACATTTCACTTACTACATTAACAGAGTAAGGAGAGTTGACTAATAGGACAATGGCAAATGATTTGCAGATCGTGAGCACCACTGACAAACATCTAATCTTGTAAAATGTGTGGTAAGTATTGCCGCTGTCTTTGTAGAGTATGTGCGATCGCAAATCTTGAAAGTGAAAGTAAAAAGCGAGCATATTAATAATCGCTCCATGATGCGCGCAATTTATATACAGTATAATTACCCAACTACATAATTGCGAGAGAAAGCATATTATGTATTTCTCTTCCATATCGTATTTATTCCCTTTAGGGGTTCCGTAGTACACGTAATTTCCTTTCCGAACACTGTATTCGGATTCGGGCACATACCAAATGGGAAGTGTCAAATATTTTTGATTTATTAGGAACATAGTAGTTATTAGGAAACACTGATTTCTTAAGTCAGGACTACCCATACTATAGACTGGTGTGTTTTTGTATCAAAATAGCCTACTGGTGCATTTGATGTCCATTGTGCACAAAAAATGTAATGAAAACGTGAATTGTGATTAAAAATCAAAAAATCGTGAATGGATTTTTAATCGAATCGTGACCCCAAGAATCGGTATGAATCAAATCGTCAGGTACCTAAAAGATTCCAACCCATACTCCCACAGCATCCTGTAATACTACCGAAAAAAATCATAATCCTAACTTTTATCTTCATACCGAAATCTCAGTTGGCCAACCAGGTTTCCATCCAAAGTTGCGAATTTAAAAATTCGCTCCAAAATTGGAATATCACCTAAAACATTTGCGAATAAGCACCGTTTGCATCGAGCGAGTCAAGGAGAACTAAATCATCACTTCCTGATAAACTGGCACTAAATATCAATAAGAAAAGTAGGAGAAGCCACTGAATCTAATAATTTTGATATATAATAAATGACTTGCACCTCAGAGCGAGCAGACGAAACACAATAAATGTGGTTATTGCTTTTGGAGGCGGATGCCTGCTGTTATACAGAAATGCTTTGATGACAGACTTAGCTCAGGCATTTCCGAATAATCATAAAATTTCAGATGCTGTGGAACTTAATCAGTCCGCTGGATAGTCAGGTTATCCCGTACCATAGTGCAAAGTAGGAGGAATTTGTTTGCAAAATGCGTTTGCATCTCCCATTATCTGCAGTAACCCTTTTTTGCACAATTCAAAAACGACCTCAAGACCTCAAACTTTTTTTTTTTTTTTTGAAATTTTGGCGTTTCCTTCAATAATTTCTGATGCGATACTTCAGAAAACTTTTTTTGGCCTCCAGTTCTTTTCAACATATTGTTGCTTTTATATTTCTTTATTCTTTATTTGTGACTACGCGAATTTGCTCTTGGTATATTGCGTTGGTCAATATGTAAATGAGATGTTGCGTCTGTGTTCTTTAATTTGCACATTGTTAGTAAATTTCCCCTCCCATCTGCACTGTTTTGGAATTGTGCTCTCGCGCTAATTTGCCCTGTTTAGTTAACTGGCCCAAAAATATTTTCATAGCTTTATAACATTACAGTTGCACCACTGATGTCATATGGATTATTTTAACAATGTCCTTACTACCTTTCTGGGTCCTGAATGTGTCAGTTGCATTGCTGTCTATGCAGGGTCAGAAAGCTTTTGGATTTAAACAAAAATATCTCAATTTGTGTTCTGAAGATGAATGAAGGTCTTACAGGTTTGGAACGACATGAGGGTGAGTAATTAATGACAGAATTTTCATTTTTGAACTATTCTTTTAAATATGTGCTTTCAATAAACTATGGTCATAAATGCCCCATGTGTAAGGGTAAACTATGGTTGTTGCATTTTTCTGCCTATCCATCTGAGCAGTGTTGGACAACTTATGACCTTATGACCTTATCTTAGGTTTACTATGTCACCCATCCATAAAATGACCTCTCTTGTTGGTCATAACCCTTACTTGACCCTTAACCTTACTTGCTTGAGTTGCTTCCTGATCATAATAGTAAATCTGTTCCATACACTTTTAAAAATAACTGTTCTTTTTTAGCCTCTATGGTTCCATGAAGAACCTTTAACATAATAACATCAATGGAATCCTTCCATTCCATGAAAGGTTCCTTATGTAACTGGAATAATATTCTTCACATTAAGGGAAAAAAAAGTTATTTTAAGAACTGTTTACTGCAAGTTTTTGGGGGGCACCAAAGTTGCTTCTTATATGGCAGGGGTGTCCAATCCTGCTCCTGGAGGACCACTGTCCTGTAGAGTTTTTAGCTAATCAAGGTCTTACTAGACATACTAGAAACATCCAGGCAGGTGTGTTGTGGAAAGTTGTAACTAAACTTGGCAGGACTTAGTTTGGACACCCCTGTTTTATGGCAATCCCCTTTTGGAAACCTTATTATTAAGAATGTACATCCTTGGATGGTTATGCCGAGAAATTCTGATAAAACTAACAGGAAAAGCATGGCTGGTGCTCACTTGTTTTGTGCTACCTGTCCTTAATGGGGTTCAGTGAGGAGAGTTTCCTTTAGTACTATTAAGGGGCATGACTTTTCTATATTTATGTTGCACTGGCATATTGGATTTTGCAACCCTGTCCTAAGTGGCATGTCGATTAGTGTTACTTTTTTTAAAGCGATGGGGTTTATTACGACTTGTGTTTTGCTAGGTGGTTGTGGTTTGGTTTGGTTGATGAACAGTCTGAGCTACTGACAGCTCTGACCTCATTAGCACACATCGACTATTTGTGTTGCCTCAAGTCACTGGAGGTCAGTACTGCTCTGTTAACAAGCTTAAGACTGACGACAGATCTGCCAGCCAAAAAAGGGAAACTGATCTTAGGTGATAGTGTCTGTTGTGATTCTTAGCTTTTTAGTCAAGATTATTAGCATCAGTAGCATTACTCTTAGGGCCAGATTTACTAAAGAGGGCAAATTAGCGTTAGAGCGCAATTCCATTAAAGCACCAATGGGAGAGGAGAATTCTTAGTGTGATTTACTGACAATGTGCACATTAAAGAACGAAGACACAGCCAGATCATTTCCATAATGACCAGCACAATCTATAAAGGGCAGCTCAAATTGCCACCTGCTTCAAGTGAGCATTAAATAATGAGGCAAATACCAGTAATTTGACGAACGCAAAAGTTGCATGATTCATTTTTACACTCTACTCCCATAAACTTTGCATCTGTAAGGGAAACTCCTACAAATGCATTAATAATTCTCAATGCCTTTCGGCAATAATTCTTCTCTGCGCGTCTTTAGTAAATCCTGACAGCATTTTAATGCCAAAAGATGGTCTTTGCTGGCGCAAGCTGTTAGTAAATTTAGTTCTTAATGTTTTTTTCCCCTTTCTTTTACTTGCAGTACTGCACCACATGCAATTGTAAAAACAATCACAGCGTCCCGATATATAGCCATATCGTACAGCTATGAGTGTGAATTTGTGTTTATACAACAGATCGACGGCACAAGTGTGTAAACCAATAAAAATCAACAACGGAGTGTCTTTAAAAATGCTCTTTCGTGCAGAACTACTTCTTTCCACCACAGATTCAAATCTCAAGTTGACAGTTTAACAGCTGAGCCAAAGCCTCCGTTACTAATTCAAAAACAGCACTTTAGATATAGTAACAAAGGAACGTTGAGTTGATTAATTGAAAGCTTATTGTATTACTGTATTAAAAGGCCACTGTAATATGTAGAGTGTTGTGAGAGAGAGATGGACTGAGCAAGTGTGATTACAATCACAGTTGTAATCTGATACAGCATTCATTGTTTAGCTCAATCTCAATCTTAGTTTGAATGTCCACTGAGGAAAGCGATATCTTTGTCGTACTATCCTTTCATCTGTTAAAGGTGATTTCTGATGACAGCGTAGCTCAGTGCATTTAATGGCTGTCTTACAAGGTGTTATTAAAAGTAAAAACTTCCTTGTTTACAACCCTGTTTCAGTCTCTTTCAATATAAAAGTCTTTACTGCTGACTCACTCATAAAAACAGTGTCTTGTTGCCATCTTATGGCGGAACAATGTAAACAAAAATCACCATCACAAACACACATCATTTCTAAATACTAAATACTATTATTAAATACAAAAATTTATATAAAATATTATTTATTGAATAATAATATTAAAAAAAAAAAAAAACAATAACAGCCATCCTAAAAGTTGCTAGGCAATTTGGCCAAAAGTACAAAGGCAGCCTTGAAGTTACATAAAATATAACATGCTGAGATTTTGCCCTCAGACAAAACTTCTCTGGAACAAATAATAGAAAAAATGAGACCAAAGACTGCTTGTTAGATTTACCCAAAACAAATTGTTTCTCATGTTTAGCCACTATAGAGACATCTGAGCCAGCGGCAAATTCCAGAAGATCTGGCTGAGGTAAGGCTGCTCTTGCCAGGTTCATGAGCACTGAACAGCCGCTGACGCCCTGCAGCTTACATCTCCAAAAACATTGAAGCAAATTTTCAAACAGACGTTATCTTTATTAACCCTTGGCTGGTCCCTGAAGTGTACGATCACATCGGTGTGATTCAAACGTTCAGCGCATCACGTGATCAACTGCTGAATTCAAATCTGCTTTGGCTGGCACAGAGCCAGATCGAATGCGTTGAGCGCTTGTCATATTATTGCAACTATTCAGTGTTTTCAACCATATACTGCTTTTTTAGGTTTTTTAGGTTTTTTAGGTTCATGTTTTATTGATATCATATACGCATTGTGTAGGTAACTATAAAGTTTACTCTGCTCTTCTCCAAGCTCACCAGAGACTTACTTTAATGTTTTTCAGGAGGAGAGGATGAATTTGCGTCTTGTAAATCCCACAGCTCGGATTCAGCATGAAGTAACATGGCGGCTCTCATCACTCGGCATAGATCAAGTAACACGCTCATTATAAAAGTGTTTAAACCTCCAAATACATTTACTTGCACATATCAGAAACGGAATATCAGATATTTCATAACACAGTGAGCACGTTTGTGCATATTAATAATATAAAGGGAAAAACGATATAAAAGTGATACATGTGTCATACAGCGCTATTGTGGCTGCGTTGTGTCATGTGACAAACATGACGCATCGCCATGGAAACAATAAGGCGATACATTCTAAAATAACGGTCGCCTAAAAAAACTCACCCTGGGGGCTCAGCTACAATATTTTAAACTCACGTGTGAAAGGGTTAACAAACCACATATTTAAAGTCTATACAAGTACATTCTTGCCTAAAAAAACTTACAAATACATTCTGTGACACAAAAATATTATTTATAGAATTATAGTGGATTTGGGTATCTGCCATGACACTCTGTGAGAAGTAACACAAGTGGAGTGATACAAACGGTGAAATAGTTGGAGTTCTGTTATCACTAGAATATCACACTCCTCTCAGCCAATCAGATTTGAGTATGTATACATTCAAATTGTACTATGGGGTTTATATGCATGTTATAAGCTTATTTTAATTTATTTTCAACAAATACTAATAACAGTTGAAAATGACAGAAGTAGTAAATAATTGTAAATATTGTGTTAGATTGAACAGGCAACAACCTGTTTGTCCTGGTGACAGTAGTGGTGAGTGAGCTTGCATGCAGAAGGATTATTTCATCATATCATGTCAGGCAAATCTAATACCCACCCCCTTAACACATCTTAACTGGTTAAACTGCCGTGGCGTCAGTGGGTTAGGAAACTGGGCTTATGTCTGACGCCAAGCATATCTCTATGACTGTTGCACTGCGCGGGACTTGGACTGGTCAAATCTAGGCCACACAGTCTCAGCTATTAAACATATTATTTATCACCAGCCAAAGCCTTTAAGAGTTTAATGATAGGTGTCCTTTAAGTTTTTGATTATTAGAGGTGGCTGTTTTTCTTTTTTCATATGAGCTCTGCGGCTTTGCGTGAGAGAGGTCAAATCTGATTTATGTAATCAGTTGTATTCAGTCATTTAACAGGATTATCTAATGTTGACGTTGTGATTGCAAAATTACCAAAGAAACATTTTACATGTTTCACAGAAAGTGCTTATTTAATTTGTTGATTTACATGGATAAGAACATGGAATATTTCTTCATCATGTTGCCAACACACATAATGTTTTTTTTTTTACAGTATACAGAAGAAACAACACAAAAGCAATTGTGTTCGGCATGGGAGGTTATGCAGGTAAGGATTACATAAAGCAGTTTTATGCTTTAGCTTCCCTTTTCCAGGAAGTTACAGCAAAACTGCAATCAAGTAGGCAGCGTGGTCCTGATTACAGTCTCTGTTCTTGCCCTTTAACATTCAACCTCATGCATAGATATTGAAGGATTAGCTCTGAAATGAATTTATCAAAAGTGCAACATACAGTATATGAATTAAACTGGCTCATTGTAAAACTAGTTTGGACAAATGATACTAAATCAAATCTGCTGTGGTGTGTGACTCAGCAAAAGTTTGATTTTATTTTGTTCATTGTTCTACTTTATGCATTTATTATCACTTTAATAATTATATTTGGTTGTTTTGCATATTTTGTCCCATTATAAGCAAGTTATTTTAAAGTCAAAATTAAAATCCAGCGCAAAAGCTCAGTCAATCTCATCTAATAGAGTATGTAATAAAGCAAGAGCAAAGATTCAGTCTATGCCTTATTATGTATGAGAATGTATATGTAGTTTGTATATGTAGGATATGTATGCATTATAAGGTCACAGTCCTCATCAAATGTCAGCGTAGATAATCCTCAGTTCATCTGAAACTCTTTATTTTGTGTGTGTGTGTGTGTGTGTGTGTATCATCAGTTTCTAGGACAATGGAAGACTGAATCCCAATATTAATGCATGAGATACAGGTTGAATCTTATTGTAATCTGTTTTATATAAATATATATATATATATATATATATATACTGAGCATCAGGAATCTAATGGTAATCATATGGATTATTTGTTACATCATTTCACCCCCTACAGCAAATACGGAATACCTTTGCTTCCACGTTTCATTCAGTCATTATCAGATAGCATTCATATTTATTTCAGTGAATTATATTTGCATGCATAAAAATAAAAATTGTTCATTGTACAAAAAAATGGTGTACTTTGACACTGATTTGTACTAACAAGCATAAATATTAACAGTTTTTAAAGCAAGTAAATTTTGACAGAATTTTCATTTTGGAGTGAACTATCCCTTTAAGTTCCAAATAACCAAAAAGTTCGACATCAACATAAAAAAAGATTTAAGCATTTTTAAAAAATAAAACTATGCACATATATATGATTGGTTGCATTACATTTAGTATTTTGTTTTCATTCTGTCTGAACTGAACTTGAAGTTGAAAACCAGCGGCTTTACGGAACAAAATTAAATATTTCCGGAGACACTTGGTTCAAAGTGGCCTGATTTAAAAACACACACACATGCTGTTTTCCAAGTTTTTTGAGAACATTCAATAGGCGTAATGATTTTTATACTGTCAAACACTGTCAAATCTTTGTGGGAACATTTGGTCCCCATAATGTAGGAAATGCCAGTTTTAAAAGATGCAGGGTTAAAAATAACCCAGCGCTGGGTGAAATGTGGACAAACCCAGCGATTGGGGTAAATGTTTAACCTAACTATTGTTTAAAAATCACTATATGGCTGGCTTAACATGAATCCAAAATAGGTTGTAAATCAAAAGGTGAACATTTATTAATAAATAGTTTTTATCATTTAATTATTATTTATTCAACTTATTAATAAATGTTCATTTTTTGAGCATTTTAATAAATGTTAATTTCCAACCTCTTCTAGGTTAATTTTAAGCAATAGCAATAGCTGAGTTAAAGTCGTTGAGTCGTTGCGTTTGTCCATATTTCACTCAGTGATTGGTTGTTTTTAATCCAGCATTTTTTAAAGACACACACACACACACACACACACACACACACACACAATACCACAGATCTGCCTTCAGAAAATTAGGTGGAAGCAATAAAATATTGCACTGGGTAAAATGAATATCTCTGTGACAAAGCATGAAATATCCAGAAACAGATAAACCTGAGGACTCCATATTACATAAACATCCACCACTGTTCTTTGATATTATGAGCCTTAATCCAGTCCTAGTATTTCCTGTTCAACCGCACCTCTGAAAAACATGGAGAAAAAAAAAAAGTAATTTCCTTCTTTTACCTATATTTCCATCCTTGATCCTCTAGCAGGATGCATACTTGTCACCTGTTTTATACTAAATGGCACTGGGGGGTGCCATAAACAAGTACAGTAACCTAAAATGAAAACGAATATATATATATATATATATATAAAAATATATATAAAAGCCTTTTAGAAACTGCTTTCTAGAAGAATTTGTAACCATTCGCTTTCGTTGAATGAAAATGAACAGCATGGACATTTTGCTAAATATCTCATTTTGTGTTCCACGGAAGACATGACGGTGAGCAAATAGCAGCAAATATTTAAGCATTTAGTAAAAATGCAATGCTATCCTTTTTTATCCTCTTCTTGATAATTTGTGAATTCCTGAATAATAAATGTTAAATTACAGTTTATTACATAAGCCCTTGTGGGCTTGGTCTAGAGTCCATTTATCCTGACATCTGTCAGCCCATATTTCCCGTATCCGTTTCCTTATATTTGCATGAAATATCTCGCATCAATCATCCAGCTGTCAAATTGGACTGGATTTGCATTGTGTGCAATGCAACAATTCTTATATGTGCAAACAGATGTAAGAGCTTCTTCGCAGCATCAAGTCATTACGGGTTTATCTTTATCTTTTTTACTGTAAACCATTGTTGAAAAGTCTGTTGCAGTTCATTGAAATGCAGTCTTGAAAATGAGGGAAGTTTCCACTGAGATGCTGGCAAACATCCCTGCATCAGATTGAAGAGTAATCTGATTGATAATCTGTTTTATTGCTATGCTCACAAAAATAAGCTACGGGTTTAGATGGAAGAACAAAACCAGGGTCTTACATGTAATTTGCCCTTTGAAATGATAACAGTAAAAAGGATGGGGGAAGGGGAATCGTGGGTCGGGAGGGGGGCTGTAGGGTAAGTTAGATCGAAACATAAGAGCCTGATAGCATTAGAGCTAGACATGAAGTAGAGCAGCTGTCAATCGTAAAACCTCCGGGCTCGTCCAGTTGGTCTATTAACAACAGATCTGCAAAACCAAATAATCCTGAAGATACCAATTGCAAAAAAATTTGAATGTCTGAAGCAAGGACTTCGAAGCCAGGATTGCTTGTCTCCTTGTGCCTCCTGGAGCGCTATGGGTATAAAGCGTGCTCAGAGAGCATCACTGGCTCTCACACTCAACTGCGTGGCGTTCGCCTTGGCGGTCTCGGCCGTCACCACTAGCTACTGGTGTGAGGGGACCAGGAAGGTAGTGAAGCCTTTCTGCATGGGGCCGGTCAAAGCCAAGCAGACCTATTGCATCCGCTTTAACAGCTCCAACATCAACGACACGCGGCTGGTGCAGTACATCTATGAGACCGGAGAGGAGAAGTTCCTCATGAGGAAATTCCATGCAGGGATCTGGTTCTCCTGTGAACAGACCGTGGATTTAATAGGTAAGACAGCATCACTGGCTCTTTGTCATGAACCAAGACAAGGTTGTGTTTTGTAGGAGAAGGTTCTACTAGTAATTGGTAAAAGTGAAAGCATGTTTGGAAAGTTTTTCTTATGTCAAATGGTAACAGACAGTATTCCAACAAAGACTTGACTTCCAAATGCCAAATGCTCAGTCAGTACTGAACATTTGGAGTTAATTTTCCAGCTCTGGGACTGGACTCAGGAGAAATTAATGTGGTAATGCTTTAAAATAAGGTCTTGTTTGTAAACATCAGTTAATGAAATTGTTAGAGATCACTGCAAAATTAAAATTCTGTCATCATTTACTCACCCTCAGTTTGTTCTAAAGCCGTATTTGTTCCTTTCTTCTGTTAAACTGAGAAAAGGATATTTTAAAGAAACAGTTGTTGGTCACTATTGCCTTCCATAGTAGGAAAAAATACTACGGAAGAGAATGGGGACCAGAAACTGTTTGGTTACCCACATTTTTCAGAATATCTTCTTTTGTGTTCAGCAGAACTAAGAAATTTATACATTTCTCTATTTTTGAGAGAACGATTTTTTTAACTAACAATGAAGATGTGTATACACCATTACACTTGTACACATGCTAACGCATTTCTTAAAGGGGACATTGAATACATTTTTCACCTTTTTAGCTTTGTTTGTTTGTCTTCTGACATATTATGGGCTGTGTGAGTCTGAAACTGTCGTAAATTTGCAGCCAGTTTGCACGTAGATAGCTAGCTATTTGAATAAGACAACCTCCTATTCGCATACGGAATCCTAGGCTGCAATTCACATGTATTGTGTCGACACGCCCCATGGAAGAGAGGGGTGGGGTGAGCAGTAGCTCATTATCATTTAAAGAGACATACCTCAAAACAGGATGCTGTGAATAGAGCACCCTCCAGGCATCCTAGGTCTATATTACTTACTTTTTTCAGACAAATCCAATTGGAGTTATATTAAAAAATGTCCTGGCACTTCCAAATGAAAATCTTCTTTCTCTTCATCAGTCCAAAACAGGTCCAATAAAGTGCATCCATCTATAATAAAAAGTGCCTCACATGTCTCTGGGGGGTGAATAAAGGCCTCCTGTAGTGAACTGATGCATATTTGTAAGAAAAATATCCATATTTAAAACGCAATAATCACTTTAATCTAGCTTGCGCCAACTCAACGTACACCGAAGCACCTTGGGGCGGATCACGTAAGACGTCGGCAGTGCTTAGCGCCGCTCAGAAGTGGTGAACACATCGTGGAGAGAGGTAAAAAGCACTGGTCACAAATTAAAAGTTAAAAGGTTAAAAGTACAATATGCGGATTTGTGAAGAAAAATGTTAGAGGATTTTGATATAAACCAAGAGGAGACTGGTTTTCCTTTACTAAGGAAACTTTGCTTCCTTTGCTCCTGTAAACAAATGTTGGTTTGTGCGAGACTCACCAGCGCATGCACAATGCCGACGTCCTACGTCATCCGCCTGGAGCTAATTCCATGTACGACTGTTAGCACAAGCTAGATTAAAGTGATTCTTACATTTTAAATATGGATATTTTTTACAAAAATGCATCAATTCACTACAGGAGGCCTTTATTCACCCCCTGGAGCCGGGTGAGGTACTTTTTTATTATATATGGATGCACTTTATTGGACTTATTTTGGACTGATGAAGAGAAACACCCGCTCATGCCATTCTAAAGTGTGGAAATGCCAGGATTTTTAATATAACTCTGATTGGATTTGTCTGAAAGAAGGAAGTCATATACACCTAGGATGCCTTGGTTTATACAAACAATACAAATACCTAAGTTTCAAAGTATAACTTACTGTAATATCTCAGTTATGTATGTAACATTTATTCCCTGAAAAAGGAATGAGATGATGCATCAGTAGCTGACAATATGGGAACACTTCTGGTTGTGACAACTGTCTAAAGCCCATGTAAGACATTAATTTATTCTCCTCAGATTTTGATGAAGGAAGAAAGCAACAATGAAGTAGCATGGCCAGCTACATGGTGACAGGGAACCAGTTTGGTGAACCAAAGTTACACATGTAAATGAAAAGTTTCCTTTTATAAGTTCACTCTATGGAAACCCGATGCTCTAAGGCCTAAAGATAAAGTTAAACTATGCTTTCTGAAAACACTTTAACTCTGTGTCTACACCGGACGCAACAGTTGTCACATTGCATCACAATGCAGCTGTAAAAACTTATTTGAACTTTATGTCAGTACATCATACATAATGCGGGATCATTTTACTGTCTGGGATTGGTTGTGTCACGTTACACCGTGCAGCCTCCATGTGTACACAGCTTCACTGATTATAATGGGTTGCACTGTATTTTTTTGTAAGGGGCTTTTTTTACAGAGCTTTTTTTATTCAAGTGTGCTACTTTTTCATTGTTTTTCTATGTATGCTTAAGTCTTGAATCTTCTGCAGCATCTCGCACATTAAGACACTGTGTCAAGTTAAAAGAATGTCAACTTTTACATGCAGCGCCGCTTATCCATGTCAGTTCCAAAACAGTGGACCAATCACATGTTGCAACAACTTTTTTATTTGACACCCTGGCACAGGAGGCATTCACCCCAGGTGAAAGACCAATGCCAACATCTCCATCTCAATCTTTATGTGTGATGAGATATTCCCACCGTTCCAGATTTTTATGATTTGGGAAGCATTAGTAGACCTCACCTTAGCATACTAGTGAGACATGAGACTCATATTGACATCCTGCTCTACTCTGAAATTATTGAGAGAGACAGGAATGAAATGTTTGAACAAAAGCAGGAGTCAGCCATGTCTGCATTGAGTTCACGGCTAATACTATCCCTAAAAGCATGGTCTTCTGGCTCTGCAGTAGATCACTCCTCCGGGGATCTATCCTTAACCCCAAAACTCGAAATTATGATCAAGAATGGAGACTTGACACCAAGTCCCCAGACTCTGCTAAAGTTAACCAATTAAAGAAGGTCTGCAGTGACCAAATAGTATTGAATCCCTGTTCAAGGCACAGAAAATATTTCTACGCATTTGACTAAGCCACTAAAGGGACATGGTTAGCCGCCTACTAGCAGTAGCCTGTTACATTACAGCACATAAAATTTCACTTACCACATAAACAGAGTAAGGAGAGATGACTGATAGGATGATGGCAAATGATTTGTAGATCCTGAGCACCACTGACAAACATCTATTCCTGTAAAATGTGTGGTAAGTACTGCCGCTCCGCAGTATAAACAGAGTAATTGTCATTGCTAATCTTGAAAGTGAAAGTAAAATGCAAGTACGCCATTCAAAAGCAATTTCAATACCCCGCATATTCATAGCGGCTTCCTGATGCCGTAAATTTGTATACAGTATAATTACCCAACAACATAATTTTGATAGAAAGCGCTGAAAGGTATTTGTCCTCCCATCTTGTATTTATTCACTTTAGTGGTTCCGTAGTATACGTCATTTCATTTTCGAACACAGTATTCGGGCACTTCCAAATGCTCTGGAATCCAATGGAGCCATGCACTTCATAATTGTGCAAGATGCTAGGTTTAGGCTGAAAGGAACCAGGAAGAATTGGTAAGCTTTACCCCTAAAAGCAAACCTGAGATACTTTTATCTCTAAATGATCTGGATATGGAATTGAACACCCTTCAGATCCGTAGTGACAAAATTTCCCGGCCGTGATATGCTTCTCCATCAGCACCCTCAAACTGCAATTGTGAAGAATGTAGTTCAGTAGACTCAAATTAAAGATAGACATAGATCCCCATATCCTTTTTCGACACCTCAACATATCAGCTGTAAAAGCCTTGAGACACTTGCTCCTTTCTCCAAAGAGGAAGACCTTCCTGCCCCAAAATGAGAGCCTATCAAATGCCAACAATTGTAGTGAGCACTCTATTAAAATAAAAATTGAAAGGTATACCCATTTTATGGTTTGAAGAACCTATAATGACACATTTGAGAGAAGTCTGAGTCGGCAAAAAGGACAGTGTGAATCCATGAAGGCACTACTCACTGTGGACACAGTGTCCTGGATGTGTGACATGAGGCACAATTCCTGTACTCCAAAAGCCTTGCAGTGTGGAGTAAACAAGAGTACATTGTCATATGACGTGTATGAACAGTCTGCTGTTGTCTGAGAACCATGTTGTGATGGAAGGGTGCTTGCTCTCTCTTTCCTTACTAACAGGTTAGCTTAAAAGCAGTGTCAGGCATGAGTCATAAAAACTTCAGAGTCTGAAGCATCTCAAATGCACGGCTGAAATGCTATGATAAAATCAGTATATTGTCATGTTTCTATACAAGATTCAGACAATTGACACATCTGAGGGTCGTCTCAGCTACTATTGCAGCATCAAGAGAACCTATCAAAGGGAACATAGATCACGTATAATGAGCAAGTGTGAATTAACACAATACTAATTTACCATAGCATGGATTATGAACCTAGAGTAAATAATGTAAATGTTGTTGTTAATGTTTATAGAATGTGAACCTCTTTGTTTATGCACATACAGAGCCAGTAGCCAATGTTTACCAGAACTTTCTCTTTTTATAGGATTTAACTGTAGGAGCTTTTTAGAGATTGCACCAGATCATGAAAGAGGTGGGTAAGTAACAAGTGTTACATGTTATTCATTTGAACAATAATTGTAATATAGAGGATCCTTGACAAGTGATCTATCTATCTATCTATCTATCTATCTAATATGTAGTTTTCTTTTTTCTTTATTTCTTTTTATAAATATAAAGAACAAATACTGTATTAGCACTGTCCATTCTGGCACTTTATGGTCTGTAGTTGTCATCTTGTATTGAAAGTTTTTTATGTTTACAATACAGAATGTAAATAATGTATAAATAAAATATTCTTATCAGCTCTCTCTGTCTCTTTCAGGAGTGCTGTGGCTGTGTATTGTGGCTGAGTGTCTGTACATTGCTCTGCTGTTCACCGGCGGAGCTCTGATGGTGATAGAGATGTGTCCGTGCTTTAACTTGATTAACAGACTCAAGCTGAATGCCTTCGCAGCTCTGTGCACCGCTCTCTCAGGTAACTCATTTCTATAAAATGAAAAACAGATGAGCAAAGTTGGGGTGGGACATATTGACAGGCTTCTTTATTTATTAAAATAGTTAATTCTGAAAATGGTGTTTGTCTATAATTACTACAAGTAAAAATGATAATTATATTAAATAAAAATGAATTTCTAAAAGAAAACTACAATAAATACAGACTCATGGTATGCGTTCGACTGTGTTTCCTGTGCTTCCACAACTTCAGCTCAGACAGAAAGAGGAACATTAGTCCCTGTTGAATGCTCATTTGGCAGAAAAGCAAAAAAAAAAATCCTGCTAGCTCAACTCCTGCCAGTCAGCCCCAGCTGTGAAACAGAGATGAGATTATACAGCACAAATCCAACTCCACTCCAACTCCACTTTACAGAGAGCAATGATGGGTCAGCGATGCCGCACACATCAGCACAAAAATGCCACACGAGCCCTGAAGGGCAAGGTTGAAAAAGTGCCTTCCTAAATTTATATTCAGCACTATTTTTGTGCCGCAATTTCTTTTTTTGTGCATTTAAACAACAAACAAACAAACAAACAAACAAATAATTTATTTGTTTGATGTTACAAAGTATAAAAAGAATCAGAAAGCAATCCTGCACTTCAGGGCTGCTTACAACAACAAATCAATGCACCAAAAAAAAGTGTGCCCACTAATGGCCAACACTGACACTGCGTTTTTGTTTTTTTTGTTTGTTTGTTTTTTGTTAGCTTGAGAATACAGAAATATGGAAGCCCGTTTCCGCCACTGAATAATGAACTGAATTCATGAAATGTCTGCAACATACCTTGGTTAAAATTGGTTAAAATTGTGACTTTTTAGTTCACATTTCTGATTTTGTGCATGATAAAAACTCGCAATTCTGACTTTTTTCTCAGAACTGTGATATAAACTCACAATTGTGAGTTATAAAGTTATATATTTGATAGATATAAATTTAAAACTGCATGTTATAAAGTACAATTTTGTAAAAAAGACTGATATGTTCTTGGAATTGTGAGTTTATATCTCACAATTCTGACTTAATAACAATTCTGAGAAAAAAGTAATAATTGCGAGTTTATATCACGCAATTCTGAGAAAAAAGTCAGAATTGTGAGTTTATATCACGCAATTCTGACTTCATTTCTCAGAACTGCGAGTTTATATCTCACAATTCTGACTTTATAGCTCACAATTGTTTATATTACGCAATTCTGAGAAAAAGTCATAATTGTGAGTTTATATTATGCAATTCTGACTTTATAACTCACCATTGCGAGTTTATATCATGCAATTCTGAGAAAAAAGTCAGAATTACACGTTTATTTCACGCAATTCTGAGAAAAAAAGTCAGAATTGCAAGTTTATATCATGCAGTTCTGACTTTATAACTCGCAATTGAGAGTTTATATCATGCAATTTTGACTTTTTTTTCTCAAAACAGGGGCTGGTTGCATAAAAGGTTAAGACTAGTCTTAAAAGTAAGTCATCAAATTTTTTTCTTAAAAAAAAAAAAATTAATTCAGTTACGTAAAAACTTAGATTAGTCCAAGTTGAATCCAAAATATAAGACTGATTATCCCTTGGTTAACTGCTAGTTGGTCAAACTAGTTCTTAAGACACTATCTTAACACAGAGGCTAAGTTTATGCAACTGACCCCTGCTGTTTATAACTCACAATTATAAGAAATAAAAAGTCAGAATTGCAAGTTTGTATAATGCAATTCTAAGAAGAAAAAAAAACTCGTAATTGCAAAAAAAAGTTACAAAAGATAAAAGATAAAAACTCACAATTACCTTCTATAATTTTGTATTCAGTAGTGGAAATGGGCTTCTATAGAAAAATATAATAAGTATATATATAATAAGAAAAATATAATAAATATAATAAGGGAAAAATGTGCATTAAAAAAACAGTTTGACAATTTTTGTGTAAAGCAAATATTTCAATATTGTTACTGAAAAACAAGAAAAAAAAGATTAAGTAAAAGATGTTTTGCAGGGAACATGTGTGGGGGTGGGCGAGAGGATAGGTTGTTCTGGACAGGAAGCTGCCTGTCTGCTCTGGTCTGAATGAGTGATCTGTCCCAACAGCGTGGGGATTTGGTGGTTTGTGCTGTAATCGGATTGGTGTGGGGGTTAGTGGTTTTGGTACGTGACATGGCCAGCGGAGACCATCCTCCCTCCCCCTATATTTGCACTAATCCTGATGATTGTAGGAATGCTCACCAGCACACTCGATGCACAGCAGTACCTGCCATATGATGCATATGCATGGCATAATGTTGGGGCCTTCTGAAATATAATATAATATAAATTCATGTTTTCAACCTATAATCAACATAACATGTTTGCCGCATTAAAAAGGCATTAAGTGTTACTACTGTGCATTCTTTTCAGATCGATGCAACTTCAGAAATTAGAATTAATATAATGTTATTACATTAATGCTAATATAATGATTGGTACAAGAATGTAAAACACATTAATAAATCATAATGAATAATTTTTTGCTTATTAGGCTGGCTGTGCAACTGGACAGAGTTTGTCATTATACTAAAACTCATACTGACATCTTGTGGATAAAGTCAAAAATGACACCTTACACACTGTAATTTTTCTGTGCCCCAGGCCTTTTCGGGATGGTTGCACATATGATGTTCACAACAGCTTTCCAGCTGGCTGTCCAGTTGGGTCCAGAAGACTGGAGACCTAAGACATGGGACTACAGCTGGTCCTATCTGTGAGTCTCACATATGACACATCACAAATAAATTTGCCAGCAGCCGTTCATTAATAAAAGCCAAGCCAGACACACAAGGATAATTGATCTTAGACTTAAAAATATCTTTTGCACAAACGTCAAAATCTCTACAGTAATATTTTTGGGAAGCTAACTATTATTAAGGTGACCAGATTTCTAAACATTTTAGTTCAGTGATCAAAATATCACTGAAATCTCATTTATCAAAAATTCTCAAGATGATTAAAATGCACTTTCCCTTATAAATGTTGTACATATTATATTTGTTAGTAATTTTTTGCAATTTTTTACTCTACTCTTTCTGTCAGTTTGGCGTGGGGCTCTTTTGGCACCTGCATGGGCTCTGCCGTCACTGCTCTAAACCATTACACCAAAACCATCATTGAGTTTAAGTTCAAGCGGAGGACCATTGAAAAGAAACTGCGCATCAAGCAGAAGATTCTGGAGCTGGACGTGCCAGAAGACTTATGGTATATTACTTCATTGCAAGAGCAAGCAGACCAACACACTGCCCTGTATGTGAATGGCAACGAACCATCCTGCTTCAACCCCACAATACTGGACAACTGGGACAGAGAATACTGCTGAAAATTCATGAAGGACGCAGCTACTCTTCAACACAGACATTTTTTGTGCATTTATAACATATATCATAGGGCTTTTGTCAACAGAGCAGTATGAACTGAACTAACTCAGCCAGCATTTCAACGTTGATTCACCGTTGAAACAACAACTGACCTTATTTCAACCAAATTTCAACGCTGAAGGTCGATCATGGGAAGTTAGCAGTGCTGCTTCTGTTCTGACTCACTGTGCTATTGTGAACCTTTTTCATATGCTGATAACTTAAGTTCTGAGTTCAAAAGAAGTGACATTTCTGAGACAAAATACAACTTTGACAAAAACTTGAATTAGCCCTTCTTTTGAAAAATTAATTGAAGCAGTATTAAATGGTCACTTTGTTGTCATTTGATAACCATATAATCCATACCAAACCATAATGTTTTGGAGTTGGTAAGATTTTTACATGTTTTAAAAGAAGTTCACCAGTGCTGCATTTATTTGATCAAAAAATACAATGTAATATTAAGTTTTCATGAAAAGCCAAGGTTTTAACATTACTGAGGAACAAGACAAAACATCTTCTGTGGTGATCAACGACATGTTGTTCTTGAACCCACACCATTATACCACTTTATTTACTTACTTGCCGTCATTATTTCTCATATAAACTTGTGGTCTCATATGAACTTGTAGGCTGGTGATGAATTTTTCCAAGTCGTACCACAGTGAGGTAAGGACGCCATCTTATGGACCAACATTTCAGTGCCTCTGGCAGAAAGACTCCTTTAAAACACGCTCCAGTGCCACATTTATTACAGACTTGTGTCAATGCCAACCGTCTTGTAGATGCGCTTGTTGTTGGATGAGTGAAATCCCTCAATCTCTTAAGTGGGTTTCTGTTTTAGTTCTGCCTTTGGTGAAAGGAAATCGATTACATTTTACCATATATGTGTGATTCAAGCATATGTAGCGCTTCTTATTAAAAGAATAATTAACCTGGTAACTCTCTCATAATTAAATAACCCTCATATTAACACACACATAGAGATATAAACATATAAATACCTCGTTAGCAGCGTTCTCATTATCGCGACGCCGTCCGCCATTTTTACAGTAAAGATCAAAACACGATACACTTAATGTATGATGTGCAGGTAGCTAAACAAATAAACGTTCTTCGTTTTTCAATGTTTCATTTTGATGTTGTTATTTTTAAATGATTTATTGTAGATATTAATTTTTTACATTTAATTATTAGCACATTTATAAGTTCCTTTCAGTACTTTCATTAACCACAGTTTGGGAAACCTTGATGTAATGTTTAAAGCACTTTATGTTGTTTCAACAACGAATGGAATATATTTTCTTTCTCTTAGTATTTTTGTATTAGTAAGATTATCCTATTTAAATCAATGTGAAATGAGTTTGGTCAAAAGTATCGAAAAGTAATCAAAAAGTATCTGATTAGATCACCTAAAATGTGTAATGTAATGGGTTACGTTACATTATTGTCATGTAATGTAGAATCAGTAATAGACTACAATTTGTAATTATCTGCCCAGCACTGAATATAACATATTCCGCTATCGTATATGCAGCTGGTGATTTTTAAACAGAAGTTTGTGTGTTTCCATTACGACTGGGCTCAGGGGAACATCATGATTTACATAAAGCTAAAAATATGAGGCACATGGTGCAGGTGTATCCTGACCGAGAGTCATGAATGTGCCTGCATGAAAGAAAATGCAAACCAATGTCATGCCAAAGATTTTTAATTGCAGAATCATAACCAAGAATTGAAACACATGTATTCATATTTAATGTCAGATATGAAGTACTGAAGTCACACGGTTCACATAATATGAAAAAAAAAAATAAAGACGAAACATCTGACATTTTCATTCAGACAACTTTTCAACACTGTGAAACTGAGATACTTTTCTTGGTGAATTTTGATCCCACTGACACTTCACATGAGAAATCTGCATTATCCATCCAGTCAGACGACTCGATGGTCAGATAGCTGCTCATTTTGAAGGTTTTGTCTTGTTGTTTCTCAGTAGGACTGCTCCAAACTCCATCTGTAACGGAGCGACCTTTGACTGACCAGGTGACGTGAACCAGAGCTACTGAAATATCCTCAGCCAGACACACGAGTGTAGCTTTACTCTCCTTCAGAGCCTCAGTGGACGGAGACAAGAGTGTCAGAACAGGAGGAGTGAGAGGAAAATCTGGAGAAAACAGTAAACAGTAAATTAATGAAAACAGGGAATACAATAAAATATAATAATATATCACAACTTGGTATGTAAAAGGATCATTTAAATGATAAACAGAGACTGACTACTGTTAGTGAATTATATCAAGCTTAATAATGAACTTAAAGTAATTTTGACACTAACCAGAAAATAACACGTATATTAATAAAGAAAAGAACATACATATTTGTGAAGGTGAGTAAATGATAAGCCTTTAAAAACATTTACATACACTTATACATATACAAATTTAAAATGTTGTTTTGAAGATTAATTTTAAATATATAGTGCACATATATTAATGTGAAAATTTCTCAAAAGTTAAGCAAAAAATATTGTAATTTTTAGTTTTAATTGTCCAATAATAATAAATGAAAACAAATAGAAATCAATCATGTGTCTGAACAGTAATCAAGTGTAAAACTTACTTACCGATCACATTGAGTTTTGTTCCTTGGCCGAATACCACAGTGATACATGTCACGTCTTCACTCGTACAAAAACCTCCCACAGCTGAACACTGAACCAAAACATGAACTCAAACACAAATTTTAACCCCAAACTCTCTTCATTACTGCTCTTACAGTGATTAAGTGTCAGGATGTCAAGAAATAACTTCATAATCAAGCAGTCTTTTTTTCTTTTCAGCATGAGGATTTCTAGCTTAAAGGATTTAAAAAAAAAAAATGACAGATCGTTTTCGTTAGATAAGACCCTTCTTCCTCGTCTGGGATCATTTGAGACCTTTGAAGCTGCATTTAAACTGCATTTTGGAAGTTCAAATTCGGGGCACCAATGAAGTCCATTATATGGAGAAAAATCCTGAAAAGCTTTTCTCAAAAACCATAATTTCTTTACGACTGAAGACAGAAAGACATGAACATCTTGGATGACAAGGCGGTGATTAAATTATCTTTAAATTGTTGTTCTGGAAGTGGACTTCTCCTTTAAAGCAAAATGGCTACTACATGAACTCCATTTGTTTTGTGAAAGAAATGCCTAATGTGTCAACAACACAGTCAGATACCACCACTGTAAGATTTTCTGTTCTGTTTTGTACGGGCCAATGATGGAGTTGACATTCAACATGAAGTCATCATATTTTTGTGGTGATTTAAAAAAATTCAAGTTATTTTTACTTATATTAAATGTAAAATTGTGTTTCATTTTTTTTTTAATAATGTATAAATACTAAATATGTGACCTTGCATCATATATTGCTTTTGTGACATACTGTTCTGAGATGAGAGAAAATAGATAATTTGTGTTCCAGTGGTATATCAAAAACATAAATGTGAATCTTGAACAATAATTTAAATAAAAGCTTGATAAACAATAACATACTTACTGTTTGTTGTGTCTGTTTTAATGCAGTAATTAATTGATTCAATGTACTGTATTTGATAGTTAAAATGCCTACAAATTCAGATTTTTTGTCTCCACTGTCAGTTCTGTTAACTCTGTCAGGTCTACGTCACATCCGGCAGATTGATATTTTGATAATATTTGATTATGATATTTTATATTTGTTGAAGAATTGTTGGTCACATGAAAAATCTGTCTGCTAATATGGTTGAAATGTTAAAAACCTCTTGATTGCTTAATTGCAAAATACGTGATGGCAAGGTTTTTGAGCAGTGAGGAGGTTTTTGTGATGGTGTGAATCACTGTGATACATGCTCTTTAGCAGAGTTGTCCCATAAGCGACTGCAGAATCATCCACATCCACATTACTGATGATCAGCTGATAGTCAATATTTGACTGAGCTTTAGATGTGAAGCGGCTGGAGGTAAAACCATCCCCATAGACAGGGTCACCGTGAGTATGATAGTATCTCAACACAAAGCGAGGAGCTGCATTTGGAATCTGTTTATACCATACAGTCCATTATCACAGATCTGCCTTTTTGTTCTGTCAGTATTGGAGGTTTCTGAGTGAACACTTTTACAGATCTGACAGCTGTAAAATTACAGTAAATTAAATTAATCACAAACTGACACCCCTGAGAGAATGACATGTTTAGAGTGAAATGTGTAACTTACATGACAGAAGAGTGAGAATAATGCAGTAGAATATGATCAACATCTTGACTGTGATGAGCAGATTGAGTTTAGTGAAGAGATGAAGAGAATCAGAGAGAATGAGATTCTCATATAGAGAAGACAAACTCTGAAAGAGGGAGGATCACTACACTTCAGCCAATCACTTCATCCTACTGGTCAAACAGCAGCTGGTTTAATATTCTTAGTTATTAAAAATTCATAATGTTTTCATCATTCCTACAAAATGAATGTTAGTTTAATGACAAATTATCTAAGAAGTGATATAGAGAATTAAATGTATAAATTAATACTAATGTTAAATTTGCACAAAAATATATATAATAATATATATATAAAACAAATACAAAAACAACTATTTAAAGCATCAGATTAATAGTTTCAAATGATGCTGCTATAATATTAAAATAAATATTTTTCACTTAATTATTCAAACTTACACACTTAAAAAAATATTTAGAAAATGTATTGGCATCTGGCTCCATTAAGAACTTTCAACATCCATGCAAAACTGCTGGGTTAAAAACAACCTAGCATTGGGTAAATATTGGACAGAACACATGCTGGGACAGAACACATGTTTTGACCCAGTGGTTGGGTTAACACTGGGTCAAAACAACCTAATCGCTGGGTCAAAACAACCCAATCGCTGGGTCAAAACAACCCAGCCATGTGTTCTGTCCAATATTTACCCAGTGCTAGGTTGTTTTTAACCCAGCATTTTTTAGAGTGTGGAATCTTTCTATTCCACAAAAGACCCCATCTGTTAAACTCCAGAGCACCTGCAAGCCAGGAGGGCCATAAGTAATGAGAACAGAGATACCTCACTATTTGCATACATACAACTATAAATACTGATATCAAAAAAAGATCTGGATCTGATTCTAAGGGGCAGGATGTGGGGACGCTCAGGTTCACATTTACTATTGCTATAAAGTGCACATGTACTTGGATAACCTGCTACATTTGTCAAAAACATCAGTATACTTGTTACTGCATGGAACTTTCAAACTTTCTATTATCTTGAGCAGATTTGTTGGAAAGGTATAGTCAAAAATCTGTAAGAGCATGTGTGTGATGAATAAACCTAAAGTAGCCTAATATTTCCAAGATATCTAACTGAATACCAATGCAATATGGGTTTAGATGAAAACAATGTAGCCTAGCATTCTACAGTTTCATTGCATTATGAAAGCACTGCTTCAGCTCACTAGAGGGCGCCAATCATTAAAAAAAAATTCATGACCCATGGAGACTTTTATTTTGCAAATAAGGTCGTTGCCGTGGAAATCTATCCCTGTAATGCTTAGAAGTCAGTTGTTTCAAAACAGAAATCTGTGCTCACGTTTTAATAAAGTAATTTCAGGTTACGTGGTCGCTGCGATGTGCTTATTGCTTGATGCAACTGGAGTTGACTGCAGAATATCCTTCACCAGCTGATTACACTAATTTAAACAACATAGACTGCATGTTGTGCCTCATAGTGTCTTAATGTAGTTTCATACTTGCAGTTGGGTACAGTTTGGGCTGTGTTATTAAATACTGTTGATCTCATGTTCATGATTATAGCTTCTTTATCTGGACTAACAGTTGTGTCAGATGGACGCACATGCGGATTTGGGTGAAGCGCCCGTCACGCTGCCCACGGTGAGCTGCTGCTGCCGCAGGTCCTGTTCACACAAGTGTTGATGTGTTAGGAAAATAAAGCTTTTTGTAATATTTTAAACTCAATATAAAATAAACAGCGTGTTTGAGTGTTAAAATAAGTTGGGAAATTATCTGGGAAATAATTGGAATTGATACACTAATAGTATGTAATCTTAAATGTGAAAATAAACACAAAATATTAAACTATTTTCTTTTGTATTTAATGTGCATTTTTACTAATACAAGTCGAAGATATCAAAAATAAAAAATGTTTTTAAAAAATTGTTTGTAAAAAAAAAAATGTTTGTTTTGTTTTTTTTGTTTTTGTTTTTTTTTGGTTGGCACCAACCTCACAGACCTCATACTCCCCCTGGTGAAAAAAAACAGCATATGCTGGTAGGTATGTTTTGACTCTGGTTTAAGCTGGTCCTTTCTTGGTTTATGCTGGTCAAGTTGCTGGTCAAGGACCAGCATAAACCAGAAAAGGACCGGCTTAAATCAGCATCAAAAGGTACCTACCAGCATATGCTGTTTTTTTTTTTTTTTTTACCAGGGCAGGAAGAGGAAGATAACAGTATGAGAGTTGGGAGGCTGTATGGGGCCCATTTGGCCAAAATTCTACTTAGAGTGCACATCTGTTATAGTAAATGTCAGAAATTCACAATATCCATCAGGTATGTATCAGTCCATTTTGAGGTTGCTTTACAAGAGAAGGTGGTGTTTGGCAGAAGATAATAACTTTGTTTGTTGGACTACTGGGTGTGAAGATTGCTTAAATTTTGTCTGGATTTCTCTTAATTCATGAGAGATACTGGAGGTACATTTACAATATTGTCATTTCTCATCATGATTTTTATCAATTTGTTTTTAACTTTTTTCAGTTTGTGGTGGACTGTGCCAACATTGTCCAGATTCTGTCATCTTGCGTTTTTTTAATGGACAGGGTCGTAACAATTCCGTCATAATCTATTATTACCCGCCATTTTAATTTTTATATTTTAATTGTAATAACACATTTAATTGCTTTTATTTTTGTTCACATTTTCAATCATGTTCACAATTTAATCATGAACCAGCGCAGTGTTTAAATACACTAGGGTTGGTTAAAATATAATATATATATATATATATATATATTTCTCGATTTTAATAGATTCTCATTTTTAAGGAACCAATATTGATTCTTAAATCCCAATCAATCTTTTGGTCACATGTTTGTGCAAACAACCTAATTTGAGAAAGAAATGTTGAAGAACTGGATGACTTTTTTAATGACTGTCATGCCGTTTCGAACCCATATGACTTCCTGTTCTATGTGGAACAGTTTATTTTGAAATTCATTTCCACACAATGAAAGAATGTTGTCACACTTTGGTCTTTCCCAACACTGTAAGCTCTCAAATCCCATGTGTTTCACCAAAGAAACAATATGCAATATTGTACTGTTATTTGCACTGTGTTTGAGGTTGGATGCAGTGTTAATTTTGTTGACAAATAATTTTCATCATAATTTTTGTCAACATTTTCTTCACAGACAAAAACAAGATGATAATAAAATACATTTTAAAATACATACCACCCCGCTTCAGAGGTATTATTCAAAGTTCGGTACGAGGCAACAGTGTTCACATTCTCAGTCAGAAGTGCAAACACCACTTGCAAAAAGAGCTGTGGAACTGGTTCCTCTAGTGCAGTGGTTTTCAAACCTGTCCTGGAGGCACCCCTGTCCTACACATCTGCATTGCATGTCTCCCTCATCTAACACACCTGATTAAAATCATCAGCTCATTAGTAGAGACTGCAAGACCTGATTTCGGTGTGTCTAATAAGGGAGACATCAAAATGTGCAGGGTAGGGGTGCCTCCAGGACAGTTTTGAAAACCACTGCCCACAGTCCTAAATAGTACACCCACATTACATATTACCCATCACATTACCTTTACCCACACAACAATCCAGTCACTTATTTAATAATTTAACAGATAATGGAATTAGAGAAAATTCTAAGATGCTAAGTTTGCTAACAGATTCACATGCACATACACTGTAAAAAATAAAAAACACAATTTGTTGAGTCAGCTTAAAATAATTAGTTACCCTGCTGCCTTAAAATTCTAAGTTCAGTCAACTCAAATTTGTTTATTCAACTTGTTGTTGTACTAAGTAACAACTTAGATATTTGTGTTTGCTAAACTTAACAGATGGGTAAGTAACCCAGCTGCCTTAAAATTTTAAGTTGATTCAACTCAAATATCTAAGTTGTTAAATTAACTTAGTATAATTTAACATTTCAAGTTGAATAAACGTTTTTTGAGTTGACTGAACTTAAAATTTTAAGGCAGCCAGGTTACAAATTATTTTAAGTTGACTCAACAAATTGTTTTTTACAATGTATGTCCCGAGGACTGGTTTCTGAATGAGGATCTGAAAGATGCTTACTTTCACATCCAGATAGCCCCCCATTACAGACCATTCTTAAGATTTGCATTTGAGGGAGTGGCCTATCAATACACAGTCCTACCATTCGGACTGTCTCTGGCCCCATGCAAGTACATAGATGATGCTCTTTCCCCTCTGAGACAGATGGGAATCTGTGTTCTGGATTACCTCGATGACTGGCTAGTTTTACCCAGGCCAGAATGGGAGGTCATAGCTCACGGGTCATTACTGCCTAGCCACAGTCTTGGGTTGACAATCAATTTAGCCAAGAGCTCTTTCTCTCCCAGTCAGTGGGTTGTCTTTTTGGGGACAATTATCAATTCTGCCCGAATATGGGCATGGATTACGCCAGAGTGCTTCATGACTGTTCAGCATGAACATCTTTCAAATTGGGGACTTCACGTTAGAGCTGTAATCGGGCCTTAAAAGTTAGGCCCGACAGTGCCCGAGCCCGACAGAATTCGGCCCGAGCCTGACAAGTATATTTTGATTGACAGCTTTTTAAAAGCCCGAACCCGTTTACAGCCCGACATTATTCAAATGTGCGCAAGCACACAGCTCCTTTGCCTTTTGTCAAGAACAAGTCATTTATACATGTTTTAACATAATTTATTAATGACTAACGTAGGCTATAGGCCACTTGGAAGTTGGAACAAAGAGATAAAACAATCACCAGAGGCAAGCCTCCGTTTCACCTCCTCAGCATCCATTTTCGCATCTTTCTCGCGCTAATCGAAACGCAACACATGACCGCTCATTTACCGTGCAAGCCGGAGCGCAAGCCCGAGCCCGGCCCGAGCCTGTGTAAAATTATACGGGTTCGGTCGGGCTCGGGCAAAGATCTTCAGCTCTACTTCACGTCCCCTCAGGGCTTTCCAGAGGTTGCTTGGCCTCATGTCAGCCACCTTTGCTGTGATTCCTCTTAGCCTGCTCAACATGCAGTCCCTACAGTATTGGCTCAAAGCCCGTGTCCCATCCCAGGCACCCAGCATTTTCATCTCAGGGTAATGCACCACTGTATCAGAGTTGTTCCAATTAGGCTTCCTATTGGAACTGACCTCCAGAAGGAAGCCGGTCACGACAGATGCTTCCAACTCGGGCTGGGGAGCTCTATGCGAGGACAGACTGGCATTCTGTTCCAGGTCTAACCTGGAGCAGCACATAAACATCAACGGTTTTGAAATGATGCTGGTTTTTCTAGCCCTATAAACCTTCCTACTGGCCTTAAGGGGGCCCTAAGACAGAACCAAGAAGCAGAGCTAAACTCTGTCCCGAGGCAGTGTATCGCTGGGGAAATATTGATCGTGTGCATTCTATCTGATTGCTTTGTTTCCACAAGTCATGCTCAGTCCTCCTAGTGGCCCCACTCTGGAGGAACCAGACATGGTTCCTTAAGTTGACTTCAAGTTGATCCCAAGTTGGTCAATTCCAATGAGGAAGGATCTCCTTTTTCAAGCGAGAGGCATGATCTGGCATCCCTCGCCTGAGCAAAGTAATTAACACCATTTTGGAGGATAGAGCCCCATCTTAATTGGTCCATATTTTCAGACTTGTGTGCAGTCTAGAATGAAGAGTCATGTGACGTGTCATGCATTCTGATCTTTCTGCATGAGTTGCTGGATAAGGGGCACATCCCTTCCATGCTCTATATGTATAGATGGCAACCGTTGTGGCAAATCACACTCTCATGGCAGGCCAGTCAGTTGGCAAAAACAACCTTGCCATTAAATTCCTGAGGGGAGCTCGGATATTGAATCCGCCTCATCCTCATACTGAGCTTAACTGGGACTTGTCCATGGTCCTCAGGGCCCTTCCACATCCCTTATTTGAGCCACTCCAGTCAGCGACTTGTGGCCCCCTGTCGCTCCGACTGTAAAGTCGTCCTCAAACCAAAACATGGCTATGTGCCCAAGTTGAAACAGCTAGAAGTCATCCCCCTTCTTGGTCTTCCTAAATCAGAAGACAAGCAAGCTGCCAGTCACAAAGCAGCGACTATACTGTTGGATAGTAGATGCTATAGCTCTGGCGTATGCTTCAGTAGATTTACAGCACGGCTGGGCATATTCGGTCCTGGAGGGCTGCTGTCCTACAGAGTTTAGCTCCAACCCTAATCAAACACACCTGGGTGAGCTAATGAGTGTCTTCAAGATCACTAGAAAGCTACAGGCAGGTGTGTGTGAATAGGGTTGGAGCTCAACTCTGTTTCAAAGGTAACGCGAGAGAGACCAAGTTACTATCATAACCTCGGTTCTCTGAAATAATGGTAATGAGCGCTGTGTAGGATGCCGTGCTATAAAGCTGCATGCGAGTCGATGACTGTCGCTATCAGTCTGAAGATTCTGATGAAATTGCATTCATCACCGATTTATATAGTCAGATGGCTGAAATGCCATTTGTTCTTGGAGCTACATGAAAGTAAACAAATCAGGCTTCAGTATTCTAGGTAAATAGGAGTTGGCCCAAAGCAATTCAAACACAACACTCTTTCCCATTATCTCAGGGAACCAAGGTTACGTCAGTAAGCAAAATATGTCTGCCTCTTTCCATCGTCACACCAAAGAATTCTGAGCGTTTGTGTATCATCTAGAATTCAAACTCATAATTATGACTTTGCTTGGTTTTTCATGTGCTTAGAACTACAATATTTCCGACTCCACTTGAAGGGCACATAAACTCAGCAAGAAAGTGACCAGGAATGAGGAAACTGCTGTACATACATGCAGTCAAACCCGTTTTACACACGTCACTCAACACACAGAAGCAGGAAACTATTTAAACTTCTGACTTTTGGAAAAGTGAAACAAAAGTATTGTTGAGCTCTTTTGTGTTTTTGTGTCTCTCTATATGCATACAGTAAAATGGCAGAAGCCAGAATTTCAATGCATCAGAATGAATTCATTTGTCCAGTCTGTCTGGATCTCCTGAAGCTTCCAGTGGCTATTCCCTGTGGACACAGTTACTGTAAGAGCTGTATTACACGCTTCTGGGATCAGGAGGATGAGAAGAGAGTCTACAGCTGCCCTCAGTGCAGACACACCTTCAGTCCAAGACCTGTTTTAGCTAAAAACACCTTGCTGGCTGAAGTGGTGGAGAAACTGAAGAAGACTAAACTTCCTGCTAACTGTTATGCTGGAGGTGGAGATGTGCAGTGTGACATCTGTACTGGAAGAAAATACAAAGCCATCAAGTCATGTCTGCTGTGTCAGGAATCTTACTGTCAAACTCACTTTGACCGTCATGAGGAGTTTCACTCTCGTAAGCCACACAAAGTGATTGATGCCACTGGACAACTGAAGGACATGATCTGCCATAAACATGAAAAACAGCTCGAAATGTACTGTATCACAGACCAACAATGCATTTGTGTGTTGTGTAAGGACTATGAACATAAAAACCATAAAACTGTGTCAGTAGCAGAACAGAGGACAGAGAAACAGGTATGAACATTTCTTCCTTCTATTTCTTATCCCGACATTACTTTCATTTCTTCATTTTTTCGCCAAGCCTATGCAGGAGTTCCATTCGGTTCAATAGCATTGTTTACGCTCAGTGCCGCCACAATGGCCGACTTCTGGATTGATGACGTAACATGAAAACACTCTATTTAGCTCCAACCTTAATCAAGCTCACCTGCCTGGAACTTTCTAGTGATCCTGAAGCCCTTGTTTAGCTGTGTTTGATTTGGGTTGGAGCTAAATGCGGCATTCACTAAATGTGGTAATCACGACATGGCATGAACATACCTAATCTCTGCAGTAAAGTGGAACTCGAGGGCCAGAATTGAGAACCCAGTTTTAAATCATGGTTTTGTGATAGTGTAATGTGACATTTACAGTTATTGATTTATCTTCTAGAAACAGTTGAGGGAGATGCAGATAAAGTTCAATCAGACAATTCAGCAGAAACAGAAAGATCTTGAGCAGCTGAGAGAAGCTGTGGCATCTCATAAGGTGAGTCTGGTGAAAAAGAGAAGTTTGAGAAGTCTCAAGTTGGATTTTTCAGACTCACTGTAGCTCACTGATTATGATTGTGATTGTGATGTGTGTCTAACAGCGCTCTGCACAGACAGCAGTGGAGGACAGTGAGAGGATTTTTAATGAGCTTATCCTTTCTATTGAGAGAAGCCGCTCGGAGGTCACACAGATGATCAGAGATCAGGAAAAAGCTGCAATAAGTCAAGCTGAAGGCCTTATTGAGCGACTGGAGCAGGAGGTGGATGATCTGAGGAGGAGAGACACTGAGCTGGAGCAGCTTTCACACACACACGATCACATTCTTTTTCTGCAGGTAACAGACCATTACTTCTTCTCATCCCTGCAGTGTGCACAGCATTGATGTGCTTGACCTGTTAAATGGACATTTATGTTCTTAACATATATTTATCATCCAAATGATTTTCTGAAACGCTCCAATACAGAGTCTTGTGAAAAAAAAGTGTGAGTAATAGTACTGATTGTAAATCTTCAGTATATTTTTAAAATGTCAACTTAAAAGTTCTATGTTAAAGCACATTTTAAATCTTTATGATTTAATAATCCTTTTAAGTACACTGGTTTTGGTGTGTTGAGTAACATACTGAAGCACATGTAAAGTATGTGATTGTAATTTTTACCTTGTTATTTGATATTACATTTAAAGTTAATATATTCTAAACTGTAACTTCATTATTACAAATGTGTTATTAAAAATATGTTTTTAATGCATGACATACAAAACGCAAAAGCTTGTCAGTACATTCAGCAGTATACTTTAACCAAAAAAAAACAAAACTACGTTTTCAAAGACAATAGAAATAATTATGAAATTACATACAGTATGTACATGAATCCTACTTAAGTGGGTCACAAAGATAATTCCATTTCATATACATTTGAATCGTAATACCTTTTCATGTAATTGCAAACAATGTTCAGTTTACATTAAACATGCAGTTTCACCCAAAAATTAAAACTGGTTGTTAATTTAATCACATTTAGGCTATCCAAGATGTAAGTGACTTTTTCCTTGAGTAGAACAGTAAAGAAGCCTGTTTTAGCTAAAACCGTGGTCCTTGGTGATTCATAAAATGCAAGTCAGTGGCTGTCACAATTATGTTAAGTTTAGTCTGTTTTGATTTTGTTTTCTTTAAGAATAAAAAAGCATATCAAAGAACACAAAACTAATACTATGGCTCCTGACAGACAGAGTGATTCAATTAATTGCCCTTACGAAAATTAACCGTGGTTTTATTATAGTAAAAGTGCATTGATTCCCATTTGTAAACCCATAGTTTTGCTACAAATACCATTGTTAAACTATGGTTAGTGTAGCAAGACCATGGTTAATTTGTGAAGCTTTTGAAACTTAGAAGGGTTCATTTTGAGCAGATGATTTTTACCATCGTCGTCATTTTCAGAGCACACTTCCACAGTACATTCAACATCTGGCTTATATTCGCAATCTAAACCATATTCTCAAAAATATTGTTTTCAATTATTTCAAAGTCAATATTTTGATCACTGGCAGCTTATTCACCACATCCACCATCAAATAACAGTGACATTTATATTTTATTGTGTACAGTAATTGCTGTGCAGTAAAGCCATTCAAACCAGTTACATTTTTGCTGATGATATACTTTTGTTTTATGTCTGCGATAATTATGAGAGAAACATCAGGTCATTATTGTCCATCAAACAGCACCACCTCAAAGAATAAAGATGAATTGTATGTATCGAATCATCAGATATTTACATTTTTTTGCACACGAAAAATGGACGGTAGTAAATGACGTCCCAGGTCACTAAAGACCCAAGGTATGCACTTAAGGGTTAAAGCACCTAATAATGATGTGCAACATCCATATTTTACGTGTCTTAACTATATAAAGTAAAGTCTTTATCAGCTCACCTTTTTACATGATACAGAGAAAGAGAAATGATACAAACTTTCATTTTGCCTCTTTATTCAAGTGCTCAGTTCATGCATGCACATATCACCAGCTTATCAGTGTTTAGTTTCTTGCACAGACCGATTGTTTCACTTCATAAGACCTCAATATTTTGTCAAGAGGTAAGGTTATTAAGTTTATGTTCCTGATTTTTTTGTCTTTACTGTTCTGCTCAAGAGAAAAGTAACCTACATATTGGATGGCCAAATTAACAGCAAATTTTAAAGTATGCTAAAATATACTTTTTTTTGCACTAGCGGTGCAAGTGGAAAATACTATAATCTGTAGCATTAATTCTGTGAAAGCGCTGGATTGAGATGAGTTGCTGAAGAAAAGTGAAGTCAAGACGAACTGCGCAGATTTAACACTAGTGCAGCTAATTGTGTAAAGTGTGAAGGTGATAAATTTTAATTTCTGTTCTCTGTAGAGTTTCCAGTCTTATTCAGCACCTCCTGAATCTACAGGCTTTCCCAACGTTCCCTTCAGTTCTCTCTTCTGTTTTGATAATGTAAGAGAATCCGTTCTTCAGCTAAAAGTCAAACTGGAGGATTTTTGCAACGAGGAGATCAAGAAGATCTGTGAGAAAGGTAAAGATTCATCTGCTTTGAGAAATGAGTCCTTAGTCATCTAATATCATGTGCAACATCATATTAAAAATGTCTTATTCTCTTGACATGCCAGTTACATTGTTCATGTCTGTTGATTTCAACAGTCACAGTGACCAACATTGTTCCCAAGACCAGGAATACATTTCTACAATGTAAGTCACTAGTAAACTAGCAGAAAAAAAGTGTTCATGTACAGTATTTTCTATAGTAGGTGAAAGAAAATCATGATAGATTTTTATAAGTGATCATGTAAATGATGATTTGCGCATGATATCTTGTCAACTGTACTGAGACACTGAACAGTTCAGCTACATTAAAGGAATATAAGATCAAAACATGAAACTGTTAAAAATAGCTGAATCTGATGTGTTTTCTCTCCGGCAGATTCCCATCACTTCACTCTGGATCCAAACACAGTGAACAAACGCCTCCGTTTGTCTAGGAGAAACAGAGTGATTAAATACACTGACAAAGAGCAGGCGTATCCTGATCATCCAGAGAGATTTGATTATTATTATCAGGTGTTGTGCAGAGAGAGTGTTTCTGAACGCTGTTACTGGAAGATTGAGTGGAGTGGAGATGTTGGTGTATTTATATCAGTGTCATATAAAAGCATCAGCAGGAAAGGAGGAGGTAATGAGTGCTGGTTTGGATATAATAATCAGTCGTGGAGTCTGTTCTGCTCTCCCTGCAAATACTCTTTCATACACAATGAAATAGTGACTGATCTCCCTGTAGAGCCCAGCAGCCGTAGAATAGGGGTGTATGTGGATATCAATGCAGGAACTCTGTCCTTCTACAGGGTCTCTGACACTTTGAGCCTCATCCACACAGTCCAGACCACATTCAGTCAGCCGCTCTATCCTGGGTTTTATGTTTGGTCTCGATCATCATTGAAACTGTGTTGATTTATGCTCACACAATGGGTTCATTAAAAATATTTATCCCATATCTAAATGCTTGATTCAGATTAATATAAATAAATAGTGGCTTTGAGCCACTGCCCCTTTGCCCTCATGGGCAAAGTACTATATACTTGAGTACTATATATGTATGATTATTTAGGTGATTTTTATGATTATGTATTGATATGATTGTTATCATGATCGCTTTCAAAATGTCTGTTACAAATATTTTGGGTTCTATAATAAGCATTATTGCATTAATACTTATATACTTGCAGTATATTTGTTTTCTACCCAGCACTGAATATAACATATTGCTCTGTCATCAGTGCAGCTGGTGATTTCTAAACTAAGTTTGTGTGTTTCCATTATGACTGAGCTCAGGGGAATATAATGATTTACATAAAGCTAAAAATATGAGGCACATGGTGCAGGTGTATCCTGAGCGAGAGTCATGAATGTGCCTGCATGAAATAAAATGCAAACCAATGTCATGCCAAAGATTTTTTAATTGCAGAATCAAAACCAAGAATTGAAGCATATATATTCATATTTAATGGCAGATATCAAGTCACACAGTTCATATAACATGAAAAGAAATAAAGACAAAACATCTGACATTTTCATTCAGACAACTTTTCAACACTG
Organism: Labeo catla; assembly: GCA_012976165.1. Taxonomy (NCBI): domain Eukaryota; kingdom Metazoa; phylum Chordata; class Actinopteri; order Cypriniformes; family Cyprinidae; genus Labeo; species Labeo catla. The sequence goes on along the minus strand of VONZ01001112.1, from coordinate 109,144 downwards.
TGAAACTGAGATACTTTTCTTGGTGAATTTTGATCCCACTGACACTTCACATGAGAAATCTGCATTATCCATCCAGTCAGACGACTCGATGGTCAGATAGCTGCTCATTTTGAAGGTTTTGTCTTGTTGTTTCTCAGTAGGACTGCTCCAAACTCCATCTGTAACGGAGCGACCATTCACTGACCAGGTGACGTGAACCAGAGCTACTGAAATATCCTCAGCCAGACACACGAGTGTAGCTTTACTCTCCTTCAGAGACTCAGTGGACGGAGACAAGAGTGTCAGAACAGGAGGAGTGAGAGGAAAGTCTGGAGAAAACAGTCAACAGTAAACAGTAAATTAATGAAAACAGGGAATATAATATAATAATATAATATAATACATATGTATCACAGCTTGGTATGTAAAATGACCATTTAAATGGTGAACAGAAATTGAATACTGTTACTGAATTATATCAAGCTTAATACTGAACTTAACTTATTTTGACACTAACCAGAAAATAACACGTATATTAGCAAAGAATAGAACGTTATACATATGACGGTGATTAAAAAATAAGTAAGACTTTAAAAACATCTACACACACTTTAGAATAATTCCCATCATATAACTTAAGTACAAATGTTAAATGTTATTTTGAAGATTAATTTTAAATATATACAGTATATATATATATATATATATATATATATTAACATTAAAAAATTCTGAAAAGTTAAGCAAAAATATTGTAATATGGGTTTTAGTTGTCCAATAATAATACATTAAAACCAAAATAAATTATGTGTTTGAACAGAGTAAAACGTACTTACCGATCACATTTAGTTTTGTTCCTTGGCCGAATACCACAGTGATACATGTCACGTCTTCACTCGTACAAAAACCTCCTGCAGTTTCAGAGTCAAGAAACACTGAACCAAAACATGAACTTAAACACAAATTTTAACCCCAAACTCTCTTCATTACTGCTCTACAGTAAATAACTTCATAATAGAGCAGGTTTTTTTTTTCAGCATGAGGATTTCTAGCTTGGAGATACAAGATAAACTGCTTGTTTGTCATCTTTTTTATCAGCTGATGTCATTTATTCTGTATTATGTTCATTTGTAGATGTTTCCATGATTATATGCAAAATATTCTGTTGTTAACACTCAGCGAATCCACTTCCTGTGTGTTTGTAATGAACGTTTCCTTTAGTGTCCGTCATCAGTAGATCCATGTGTTCATGTTCAGAGTGACTTTCTGCGCTTCATTCACTGTGATTCACTACAATAGGATTCATGACAGTCACTGACACCTGCAGAATAACAACTTACTGTACATCTATAGAATACTAGAAATATAACACATACTTATGTTTTATACTTACATGCTTTATGTTTTATGGTAATGGTATATATAAGTACTTATATCTGTTGTCTAGACGTAGAAGTGAATGTGAGCAGTGAGGAGGTTTTTGTCATGCTGTGAATCACTGTGATACCCACTCACTAACAGAGCTGTCCCATGTCTGACAGTAATACACTGCAGAATCATCCACATCCACATTACTGATGATCAGACTATAATCTGATTGAGATGAATGTGTTGATGTGAATTTAGGAGCAGAGAAACCAGATCCATAGCTAACTGAGCTCCAGCCATGGTAAAATACTAACACAAACTGAGGAACTCCTCCTGGAGTCTGTTTGTACCATCCAGCATAACTAGTTACTGTCCCCAGATTACAGTGCAGTTTAGCCGTTTGTCCTTTACTGACTGTGATTAATGGACTCTGAGTCAGTACAGTCACTCCACTGACACCTGCAGAATAAACACAACCTTTACATGAGATTGTGTGTCAAAACACTTGAAATCATCAGATGTGATGAAAACTTACAGGTCAAAAGAGTGAAGAAAGCGCAGAATATTGTGATCATCTTGTGATTTGGTGTTGATGTGTGAAGATGAGCAGTGCTGTAGAATAATGCTGAGATCAGATCAGAGACACAAACTTTAAGACAGTGAAGAGAAAGACCCGCCCACCTCATACAACACACACTCAACACATCTCACACACTCACTCACTTCAGCACAGAGGAAAAAATATAAATCTTGTAAAAGTGGATTTTTTTTTTTTTTGCTTGTTTGTTACAATCAAATTTACTGTGATTATGTTTTCAAAATACATTAAATATTAATGAATTATCTGCATAAATACATGATATGTTTGAGAAGAGTTTATCAAGAATATCCTGATTGCTTGATCTGTGCTTATTTATCTCATGATTCAGGCGGGATGACTTTTTCACTAGAGAAAGTAATATTATGGATAGAGGACTATTTCTGTATTTTAGCCGGAAGCAATGGTTTGAAGTTGAAAAAAATCTTATTTGTTTTTTACAAATGTGCATTTTTTTCACTTCACAACACGTTAACTGACGGACTAGAGTCATGTTTATTACTTGGATTATTGTGTATTTGGATTAATGAGCATGTGTTTCAGCTCATTGTAATAATTTCTGTCTTTTCCAGGTGTCAGTGGTGTAATTGTAGTGACCCAGAATCCTCCAGTTCTCACACTGAGTAAAGGACAGACGGCCACACTGGACTGTAATCTGGACACTATCACTACTAGTGCTGCCCGATGGTATAAACAGATTCATGGAGGAGTTACACAGTTTGTATTAATTTACTACCATACAAACACTTCTCCTACTAATGGATCTGGCTACTCCTCCCCTAAATTCAACTCAACTCACAAAACTAAATCAGATTATAGTCTGATCATCAATAAAGTGGATGTGGATGATTCTTCAGTGTATTACTGTAAGACATGGGACAGCACTGCTAAAGAGAACATATCACAGTGATTCACAACATGACAAAAACCTCCTCACTGATCACATTCACTTCTGCTTTCTGCCTGCAGAAACTGTCACATTAGATACTGGATGTTTTATGAATATAATCAAACACAACTACATAGAACTGATTATGAGAGCAGGTGTTTCCTGTGTTTCGGGACTGAACTTCCTGGTCTGAAGAAAATCTCCACAGATCACTGCATCTGATAGAAGATGAACTTTAGTTTGTGTTTTTAGATCTATTCAGAGCATGCATAAAAAAAAAAAAATTAATAGCATTATAAAATGGTTATTTCAAAACAACATCTGTCCTGTGAAATCAGCAAATGAGTTTAATAATTATTTCATTCACATTTAATTGATTTCTATTTTTAAAAAATGGTTTAAAAAATAATAAGCAAACATGATTTTTATTTAACAGATAAAGAGATCAATTCAATTACAGGACAGATTAGTAAAAGAAACTGCAGAATATTTTCACCATCTTGAGTTGTTGTTTTTTTATTCAGCATGAATTTGAGATGTAAAGTAGTGCTCTTATTGTCTGTTGTCTAGAAGCAGAAGTGAATGTGAGCAGTGAGGAGGTTTTTGTCATGCTGTGAATCACTGTGATACCCCCTGATTGACAGAACGGTCCCATGTGCCACAGTAATACACTGCAGAATCATCCACATCCACATTACTGATGATCAGCTGATAATCAATTTTTGATTGTGCTTTAGATGTGAAGCGGCTGGAGGTAAAACCATCCCCATAGACAGGGGAGCTGTAAGAATGATAGTCTTTCAACACAAGCTGAGGAGCTGCATTTGGAATCAGTTTATACCAGCAGACAGGATGATTCTCGTCCTTTTCAATGTTACAGTCCATAGTCACAGATCTGCCTTTTTGTTCTGTCAGTATTGGAGGTTTCTGTGTGACCACTTTCGCACATCTGACAGCTGTAAAATTATAATGAATAAAATGAATTTCATCAACACTGACACCCCTGAGAGAACAACATGTTTATAGTGAAATGTGTAACTTACATGACAGAAGAGTGAGAATAATGCAGTAGAATATGATCAACATCTTGACTGTGATGAGCAGATTGAGTTTAGTGAAGAGATGAAGAGAATCAGAGAGAATGAGATTCTCATATAGAGAAGACAAACTCTGAAAGAGGGAGGATCACTACACTTCAGCCAATCACTTCACCCTACTGGTCAAAAATCATAACATTTTCATGATTTCTACAAAATAAATGTTAGTTAAATGACAAATTCTGAAGTGATATAAAGAATAAAATTTATAGACCAATACTAATGTTAAATTTACTCATAAATATTTAAATACATATAAAAACATACTTAAAGCATCTGATTTATTGTTTTAAATGATGCTGCTAAAATATTAAAATAAATATAACTCATTCCAAACTTAAAATAAAGATTATTTAGAAGTTTTATTGGCATCTGTGGCTCCATGAAGAACATTCAACATCCGTGAAATATTTCCATTCCACAAAAGATTCTTATAGCAGAATTATTATTTTTATTTAAAATATTATTTTATTTTTGAATTTATTTGTTTATTAATTTATTTAATTATTTCATCAGAATGGTTCTTCATGGCATTACTATGAAACCCCCCACTTTTGAAGCCCATTTGTTAAACTCCAGAGCACCTGCAGGCCAGTTAAGCCACAAGTGATGAGAACAGAGAAACCCCACTATTTGCATACAACTATAAATATTATTATCTAGAAAGATCTTTGATCTGATTCTAAAGGGCAGGATGTAGCTACACATGTAAGGGACACTCAGGTTCATATTATAAAGTATACTGTGCACATGTACTTGAATAATCTGCTATATTTTGTCAAAAACATAAGTATACAAGTTACTGCATGGAACACTGTCCCACAATGCAATGCACTTAACTGCAATTTTATCTTCCTGGTTTGTTGTGATACTGCATTAGTCAAACTTTCTGTTATCTTGAACAGATTTGTTTGAAGGTTATAGTCAAATAGCAGTTAGGTGTGTGATGAATGAATCTTAAGTAATGTTTATTTCCAAGATGATTACAACACTAACTGAATCACATATGCAATATAATGGGTTTAGAAAACAATGTATCATACTACAGTTTAAAACGTTTATCCTGTAAAAATGTTTATTTTTTCACATACTATAAAATAGTAGTATGCAGTGTGTAGGTTACTGTGAAGTATTGAGGCTGTACTAGTATTCTGTTAATGTAAACGTGTATTATAATAAGGTCGTGTCACAGCGGTTAAGTATACTGCTACTGGTTCACATAAGGTTCATACAGAATGTAGCTTTCCGCAAACGAATTACTGGTGGAACAGGGTTAATCTGCTTCAGTTCACTAGAGGGCGCCAATCATTAAAAATAATCACTCATGACGCATGGAGACTTTTATTGTGTAAACAGCGTCGTTGCCGTGGCGACACAGGAAATCTATCCGTGTAATGCTCAGAAATCGTTCGTTTCAGAAATCTGCGCTCTCGTTTTGATAAAGTAATTTCAGGTTAAGTGGTCGTCGCGATGTGTTTATTGCTCGGTTCAACTGGAGTTGGAAAAACGCTTTTACTGAAGCGACTACAGAATATCCTTCACCAGCTGATCACACTAGACAGACTGCATGATGTGACTCATTAAATACATTTGCACATTTGCAGTTAGCTACAGTTTGGGCTGCATGTGTTATTAAATACTGTTGATCTCATGTTCATGATTATAGCTTCTTTATCTGGACTAACAGTTGTGTCAGATGGATGCACATGCGGATTTAGGTGAAGCGCCCGTCACGCTGCCCACGGTGAGCTGCTGCTGCCGCAGGTCCCGTTTTACACAAATGTTGCCCTGTTTAGAAAATAAAGCTTTTTGATTTCAAACGCAATATACGATAAACAGTGTGTTTGAGTGTTAAAATACGTTGAAATGTGCTATCTGCAGTTATACATATGTTTTTGGAACTATCAGTATATGTTTTTTTAGTTTAGTTTATTAGTAGAAATGGTTCCAGGGTTGATACATTAAAGTTATTTTAATAGTACATTATACCATCTGAAATGCAAAATAATATACAAAAAGAATAAATATATATTATATTTAATTATTTTATTTTTTTTATTTAATGTACATTTTTACTAATACAAGCTGGAGAAGTGAAAAATATCCCCTTAAAGTAGAAAAAAAGTGTACATATATTTGTTAAAAAAGACTAAAAGATGACTAAAAATGTCATAAAAGACGTCGTATTATTGTTATCATTTTACATTATTATTTTATTTTATTTTTTTAGGTTGGAACTAACCTTACAGACCTCATACTCCGGAGGAGGAAGATAACAGTACGAGAGTTGGGAGGCTGCATGGGACCTATTTGGCCAAAATACTACTTAGATTGTACATCTGTTATAGTGAGTGTCCAAAATTCACACTGTCTATCAGTTGTCAGTACATTTTGTGGTTGCTTTACAAGAGAAGCTGGTTTTCTTAAATAGCCCATCTGCTATCTGCTTTGACCCTGTAAAATTTAAAGGAAACAAAAAGATTATAAAATTAAGACGTAAAGTTAAATGTGACAGGTAAAAAAAAAAGAGAAAAAAATGTTGTACAAAATAGTACAGAATCCAAAATATAAGAGAGATTTGATTTTTGGTCACTACTTAATTCCCGAAACTTCCATATGTGTTGTATTTTATAGTTATGATGACTTTACTAGAATATAAAAAAAAAAAGAAGAGACAAAAGAAACAAAAAGATTGTTTATGTTTTGTTAAGATTTCTCTTCATTTCTTTAAAGAGTCCATTAGAGAGTTTGTACGTACATTTACAATGTGATCACGTTGCCTATCATAATTTTATCCATTTGTTCTTAACTCATTTCAGTTTGTGGTGGACTGTGCCAACATTGTCCAGATTTCGTCATCTTGCGTCCAGCTGCTGTCTGTTCTCTCTGCGGAGCCACTGCACTCTGCTGCTGTACTCATACTCTTCAACAAGAGGTCACCTGAGTTCACACAGTCTCACTTGTTGATTTAACTAAATAAATCCAGCACTGATTCATGCTAAATCTATTTAATGCATTTCTTTTCTTTAGTGATCTTCCATGCACCATGTCTCTTGTGGAGCTGAAGTCGTTGTTCAGGATGGATGACATCATTAGAACTGCACCTCAGTCAATCACAACACTAGAGATCAGCGCCCGCTCCGGACAGGGCCTTCAGGATGTGCTCAGCTGGCTGTTTTCAAACCGCTCTCATGATACTTGATAGAAGTGGATGCAGAACTGCAGAACATCAGACAAGCGTGATGTGAAGATACACTTGTGGTTTTCAGTCATCTTAATGCTCTGTGAGCTCAAATCAGTCCCACACCATGTGTTTGTGTAAAGAGCCAAACCAACTAACTTGATTAAGAGCTCAAAGTACCATATGTTTAAGTAAAAGGCATGCCAGAGGTGCAAAACATGAACCATAAACAAACACAAACCAGACGTGTCATTCAGTTTCATCCTTGTATTTGATGAGCAACATGTGCAACAGTCTCACATTCTTACATTCTGTTAGTATGTGGCATCAATTCAATCTGAACACCACGGTAAGTACATTCTCTTGCTGGAGGACTATTCATTCAACAGTCAATGCCCAATATTACAAAATCTTTATTTATACTTAAATTATTGGCCCCAAAATCTTAGTCACTTTTATCTGTCATACTGGTGTGAGTGACCCATCACGATGTGATTGGCTGTTCACAGATGCCAGTCATGTCAAGTAAATAAAAGGACAGCATTGAAAGTCATCAGATACTCCAGACTAATAAAGGGACACTAAAGCAAAGCTAGAAATTGGTGCAGGAAATCAGAGAATATGATAAAAATGTACGGGAGGCTTTGGACTTGTGCTTGGTTATGTACTAGGTTTCATGGTACGAGTAACAAGTGCGTTATCCTTTCCAAAACTATTATAATACTTAAAAGGTGACGCTGACGCTGCGGGAGTTGGATTAAATATGCTTAACCTTTAAATTGTGCCATTTATTTGTCATTTCTTATAAAGCCAGCATCATTCTGTATCGACATGTAATGCATAGTTGACATTCACACATATGATTATAGTTGGAGGGCGTTCACACATACAGTGATCACATGACTGGAGGTTGTTGTGGATATTCTTATTGCTGGATGTTATTGATGAGCTGCATAACTGGCCAAATCTTTTGAAAATTTGATCGCAAATGAGATGTAGTATTAGTAAATAGTTTAACTAACAGAAATACCTGAGCAGTGGTATATTGCTAGGGAACATCCATAAGCCGCCCACCCTGCTGGGAGCGCGTTTAGATGAATATGCAAATATGTGCTGCAGATTTTCAACTCAATATCTACTATTAAGCAGATTTTAGGAATGGACATCTGAACTGAAGAAATAAACAAAAGAAGATTTCAATGTCAAAGGAGGCGGGGCCACAGAGCCACACCCACTTATTACATAATCACCATGGACCAATGGTAGTTCAAAGGTGTTTACTAGCTGGACTGAACTTTTCAAGAAAGTTTGCTTTGGCTAGCTGTTTTGAACTCCCAAACATTCGAACTTTGAACTCTTTGTTTTAACGTGCTTTTGTTTGAAATGGCGTTATAACAATTCATCGTTTGATTCCAGTTTGAAGTATAACAGTGCCTTAAAGGCTGTGATACACCAAGCCAACGTCCAATGTCAGGTCGTCGTTGAACGTCTATCGGCCTAGTTTTTGTGATGTGTTCTGCATTGTTGAATGAACTAAATGGAGCTGAATAATGACACTGTTGTCCACTGTAAGGCAGCTTTAGAGTTGAAATACATTTTCAAACTGAAAATTTTACAACTATAGCTGCATTTCCATTACCCTTCAAATTGCACACAGAAACTGTGAATAATGTGCCCAAATAAAACACGTCAATTTTGCAAAAAATCCCATATATCGCAAAAAAAAAAGTTTACACTCAGAATATTTCCAAAAACTGAAATGGAAACAGGTTGTTTTTTGTTTTTTTTTCACATTTAAACCCCACTGCTGTACGTAAAAGTCACATGATCATTCTTTAGTGCACTATAACCTCCAAAAAACACCTCATAAATAGACGCTCACAAGTATAACAATGCGTTTCCACTCCAGTGTCAAATCTGTGCTCAGTGCTGCTGGCAACGCTACAACGCCACTGCTTTGGGGCGTGTTAAATTTAGGGCAGAGCACGCTTCTGAAAACAATGTTTACACCCTGTTTGCGTTTCATCTTTTTTTAACGGCGGTTTGCAGCTAAACACTTTACTGGTGCCATCTAGGTACAACCTAAAATTCAAAATGATGAAATGTAGCCTATAGAGACAGGCCTAAATAAAACATGACTTTTTCAACGACACGTGATTTCAGCTCAGTAATCCACCAGTTCAGCAAACACTCGGAAACATACATTAAAATCTTGCCTTGCCTATTTTTCACAGCGATAGGTTGTCACCCGGCATTTTTCGTTCAATATTTGCATAAAGTCAAGGAATGCCCAACCTTTTCGATGTTCTTGGCCGCTCTCAACGCTTTCAATCCCATAATGCACCGCACAAGCATTTAAGCTCAACTTCCATAGGAATGAATTGACTATTAGTGCATTGGCTGCGATATACATAACCCTACCAACATTGGTCATCACGACTTATCGCGAGACGAAAAAATGACGTTTTAGTTGCATAACTTCGGTTGATGGAAATGCCGTCATTTCGCATTAGTTTTTTATCGACATTTATAAAATACTGCAATTGTTTTGCACAAATCTGTAATTTGAAATGCACCAGCACAAACCGTCTCTTGGTTTTAAAGTAGTACTGTCAGATTTACTAAACGCACAGTGAAGAATTAGCGCTGAAAAGGGCATGGACACAGTTATTTTTGTGCCTGAACTTGCTGAATATGCATTTGTTGGAGTAGAATTCATAATTTTGTAACATTTGCGCTCGTCAAAGTACTGGTATTTGCGCCATTATTTAAAGCATGTTTTAAAGTAGCTGCTAATTTGAGATGCTCTTGGTAGATGGCACTGATCATTATGAAAATTATCTGGCTGTGCGCATTTTCAGTAAATCACACACAGAATTTTCCCCTTTCCTTCTGCGCTTCTATGGAATTGCACTCTAACACTAATTTGTCCTGTTTAGTAAATCTGGCCCCTAGTAAGACTTACATATCTGTTTATTAGCGTGAAGCTGCTTTGAAACAATATAGCGCTGTATAAATAAATTTGACTTGACAAGTCAGCAGATTCTCCAGCGTTGACGGATTTTGGCTATTTGCACGTTATTGGCTTAGCAAACTAATGCACAAGAGAAAAATGAAAATGGCAAAGGCAAGCAAATGACAAAGTTAGAAGGGCGCGTACAAAAGGCTTTGTTTACAGCTTGTATATTAACAGTTGTAGCTCTTCCAGTTTCCATTACTGAATGATGAATACAAACTACTGCCACCTGCTGGTCTGGAGATACTTAGCAACGCATTCAAGCGCAAATTTTTGGTCCAGACGCAGACGATGCAACAGTTGTTTTTTGCCGCTGCTAGTTCTTTCACAGCGATTTGGTGTATCTGGATCTTAACAGACTTCTCCATTACACAGACAGTTGGTTTTGTTGCCACTAGCTCTTTGATGTCGTTTTATAAGCGCACCAGTCCGGCTCTCCGCACTGCTTTGTTAAAGATACGCTTCCACGTCTACTTTGATTAAAAATAATGGCTAGCGCAAAAGGCTGCAATATACATAAATCACCAACATCTGTCGTCATGACTTATTGCGAGAGGAAAAAATGACAATTTTAGTCGCATAACATCGGTTAATGGAAATGCTGTCATTTTGCAATTGTTTTTATTAACATTCATAAAATATCACAAAAGTTTTGCGCAAATCTGTAATGGAAACGCACCTAGTAAGACATATGTCTGTTTATTAGCGTGAATCTACTTTTAAACAATATAGCGCTAAATAAATAAATTTGATTTGACTAATTTTCAAGCATTGACTGATTTTGGCTATTAGCACGCTATTGGGTTAGCAAAAGTAGTTTTAATTTTAGGCGACACAAGGCAACACCACAGTTGCTTTTCGCCACTGCTAGTTCTGTGTCATTGGCTTGGTGCGTCTTCTAGATTTCACAGACAGTTGTTTTTTGTTGCCCCTAGTTCTTTGATGGTAGTTTGGTGGGTCTGGACCTTAACAAACTTATCTATCTTACCAAAACTCAAGAACAGTATCTCATAGAAGATGGATCATGTGCGCCAGTTTCTACTGGTCTCCACATTACATGACTTCTCATTTGCATAATATTGAACTTTTCTCAACTTTGGATATGACCAACCATTGGTCACCATTGTTGAAAATGAACAATTTCTGTCACTGGAAACCACTGTATGAGTGAACGCCTCTTAAGAGTGACTGCATAGAGCAAAATCAGGAAGCTTTGAAAGGAGCGAAGGCATTAAAAAAGTGTATTCCAGTTTTAAGTCAAGTTGGTGGTTAAATTGTCATTTCAAAAGCTTGTTTGGATCTGCTCAGAGGAACGGGTTTTGATTGTGTTGGTCTGGGTCTCCAAGCGTGGATGTCGTTGACAGGGGTAGCAGCGGCTGCGGCAGGTTTCCGGGGATCAGCGGCGGGACCTGCGCCGTCTGTGTGAAGGTAGCAGGCAGGGAGCTGGGCTGATTGCTGGCAGCCATGGGTAGAGAGGCATTAAATGGGAGGGATGTGGGTACAGGAGATGTGGAGCTGGGACGCATCTGATTTAGTGTGAGACGGGGCGCTTCCTGTTGGAATGGATTAGAGGCCGATGGAGCAGGTATTCCTAAATGGGAAAGAGTCAGCAATCAGTTAAATAATATTGTGGATTTAGATATACATGACAACAAGAAGTTTGATAATGGAATGCATTCAAACCTGATAAAAACGGGTTAAAGTTCTTGGAAGGAGGGTTGGAGGGAATCAAAGAATCCAGGTTGACGAGTGAAGCTCCGGTAGGACCCAGAAAGGCCTCTGGAGTACTGCAGGTTCGAGGACCTGTTTTTGGTAGACCTTCGCCAAAGGAAGACATATCAAAAGGCTCAGGACTACCGTGACCATTTATATTTGCCTGACCTCCATCCATAGCCTCATCAAAAAGATCGTCATCTAAAAATATGAATTAAACATAAAAGAAAGTAAATAAATAAATAATGCAAAATGCACACTACCATTCAAAAGTTTGGGGAATGTTCCATTTTTTACAGTTTTTGAAATAAGTCTCTTATGCTCACTAAGGCTGCATTTATTAAATCAAAAATACAGTAAAAACTGTAATATTGTGACATATTACTACAATTAAAAGCAACTGTTTTCTATTTGAACGTATTTTAAAATGTAATTTAATTCTGTGATGCAAAGCTGAATTTTCAGCATCATTACTCCAGTCTTCAGTGTCACATAATCCTTCAGAAATCATAATAATATGCTGATTTGCTGCTCAAGAAACATTTCTTGCTATTATCAATGCTGAAAATAGTTGCGCTGCTTAACATTTTTGTGGAAACTGTGATACTTTTTTTTCAGGAAGCTTTGACGAATAGAAAGTTTACCTTTTATAAAATTATAAATGTCTTTACTGTCACTTTTGAACAACTTTATGTGGTTTTGCTGAATAAAAGCATTAATGTATTTGAAAAAAAATCTTACTGACCCCAAACTTTTGAATAGTAAATATAAATAAAATATTTCTATATGACATAAAACCAAACTACTAAAAAAATTTAAAAGGAAAAAAGAACTATAATAGCAGTCAGTGATTATTAATATTAATATATTAAAATTAATAGAAAAAAAAAATCAGAAGTAAACAGTTATTGTGATTGCCTGAGGGACTTCCTGCCCGAGGGGATGGAGTTTTGAGAGGGCCTATAGATCCTTGTCTGTCTGCTACTAGAGGAGAAAACGGATCCACTCCAGTTCCTAAAGAATTTACAACAAGTCTAAAATGGTTGGACTTACAGGATTAATAGCATCTTCAGTTAGTGTATTTAGTATATTTAGCATCTTTAGGAAAGCGATCAAATCTGCATTGTTAACTAGAAGGCGAAGCTTGTACCTCGTGCGGGGGAGATCCAGGTCTGATTCATGGACACAGGGCTTGAGGCATTCTGAGGAGCATCCCATGGGTCAGGATGTGGCTGTCGCTGCGGCCAAGGCTGGGAACGAATGCTTGATGCCGGTGGTGCCATCCATGAGCCTCCATGTTGACGGCTTAAAGAGCTGGGCTCTCCTTCAACACAATCATGCAGGTGTGTGGAGTTCAGACTTTATACTGAGTGATACATATCAGTGTAGATCAGTAATTCTCAACCAGGTGTCTGGCGCCCACTAGGGGGCCTCAACACACTACCATAGGGGCCAAATGGGTTTAAAAAATTCATTAATGTTTAAGCAGAAGTTTGCTAGTCTAACAAAGCCCTAGAAGACAGTCTTGTATATTCAATCGATTTGAAGCAGCCTACTTAATCTATGAATAAAATTCATAAAATATCATGCTGAACCACATTAACCTCCAAAGTCCTGTGCGTCCAGGTTTAAAAATTGTTTGAAAAATATCTGTATGCATGACGCATTACAGACGACAAAATAGCAAGGTAAATTTGATGAAACAAATGCATGTAAGCTAAGAGAAAATAAAATTATTTTGTTTTCCACCCCAAATATACTCTTTTCTAAAATAATATATTAATTTTAAAACATAGCATTAACATTAATTTGAACACACACTACCAGTAAAAAGTTTTTGAACAGTAAGATTTTTAATGTTTTTTTTTAAAGAAGTCTCTTCTGCTCACCAAGACTGCATTTATTTGATTCAGCAAAAATAGTAAAATTTTGAAATATTTTTTTTCTATTTAAAGCAACTGATTTCTATTTGAAAAATTACATTTATTGTGATTTCAAAAGCTGAAAATGTCGAAAGCAGCTGAATAGAATTTTTCAGGTTTCTCTGTTGAATAGAAAGTTCAGAAAAACAGCATTTATCTGAAATAGAAATCTTTTGTAACATTATAAATCTCTTGATCATCACTTTTAATCACTTTAAAGCATTCTTGCCAAATAAAATTATTCATTTCTATATTTGAATGGTATAGTGTATAATATTACAAAAGCATTTTGTTTCAGATAGTTGCTGAACTTTCTATTCATCAAAGAATCCTGAAAAAATGTACTCAACTGTTTTAAATATTGATGATAATAATTATAATATTAAATGAACAGCAAATCAGCATATTTGAATGATTTCCAAAGAATCATGTGACACTGAAGACTGGAGTAATGATGCTAAAATTTTAGTTTTGATCACAGGAATAAATTACATTTTACAATATATTCAAATAGAAACAGTCATTTTAAATAGTAAAAATATTACAATATTACTGCTTTTCCTGCTTTTAAATGCAGGCATGAAGAGCAGAAGAGAATTCTTTAAAAACGTTAAAAATCTTACTGTTCAAAAACTTTTGACTGGTCGTGTATCCTTTGTAAAAACATACAGCAAAACAATCTTCTTGGACAAGCTGCATAAACAAATTTATATACATTTGTAAGCTATAAAATACTTTATTGGGTAGAAATTGATATCTGAGAATAAAGATATCTTATGAATAAATGATATCTTAAGAATAAAGTGTAAGCCATGAAAAACATTAATTTACTGGAATTGTGGATTTTAATTGTTTTAGTTTCTGTACATAAACAGTTTGAAAATGAGCGTTTTTGTCATTAAAACCGTTGTATTAAATATATTTTGGGGGGCCTGCAAATACTGTCTTGGAGGACCTTGGAGTCAAAAGGGTTCAGAGCCACTGGCATAGTTGGTTAACTTTTCGGTTAACAGTGTCATTGAGGAACGCCTATATTAATCTCCGTTCACAGGCGTATGTGTCATCCATGATTCATTTGTTTTGCAACTAGAAGAGTCCAAATGCAAGCAAAAACTAGCCATGACAAGTAAGTCATTTCGTATTCTATTCTGTCAGCAACTTTTAAGGATATGAGAAACAACATGATTTACATGACGAGTGAAAATACTTGGTCCTGTAATGTTAAAGAGTGCAAATTGGTGCTATACAGTCATATGAGCTTACCTAGACTATCCCAGGGGTCAGACCTCAGAGGACCAGCCTGGGCTAAGCCACTATGGCCTCCGGATGAATCCCAAGTATTGGCAGCAGAGGGCACATCAGGAGCTGGAGCAAAAATATCTGCAAGATCCAGCATGGCAGACTGCCAAAGGAGAGGACAGAAAAGCACTTTCAGCAAATTCAAAGATTTTTTAGATCACTACGGCATGCATCTATACACAAGCGTTCAGAAAAAGCCTGCAATGGGGACATTTAACTGCAATACAGTACCTTGAATTTATGTGACAAACTAAAAATGAGCTTTTTCCCATACACTTCTAAGGGAAGCAGAATGGTGGTCCACACCTCACTGTAGTTGTCTATGTCAATATCTGTTTTTTATTTTGTTTACAGTAGGAACGACTACACATGATTTGTCAATCCATTTATCTTTTCCTAATAAACGCAAGACTTATGAGCTCATAAATAGCGAACAGGTTAAAAGAGTTTCATACTCTTCCTCCTTTGGCCTCCATTTCTCGTTTGCTCTCCTCGAGTGCTTTCTGGAGCAACGACTCGTCTCCCTGCCGACTTCGCTCCTCCTAGTAACCGACATAGAAGACGTGTTAGGGTTCAAGACATCCTTAAGAACACAACTAGAGCAAGTATGCACAGTCGACCTATTATACTTTTTTCCATTTTCACCATCTTGCTGACCCTTAAAAACAAGTCATTTGTTTCTGCTTTACTCTTTGTGGAAAAAAGCATGTACGTTGTTGAGTTTAATGTAGTTTTAGTAATTCACTCATCCTTCAATAAAAGACTTTTTAAGGCTGCATTACATTGTGACAAATTCACAAAACAATCCGCACTGAAATAAACTATTAAACCTGATAGAATTGGACTGAAATGACCATGAGTGTTGTTAAAAATAAACTTCAGGTGCTGTCCTTATGTTGGGATATGCAGAGCTGTAGGCGATACGTGCAACCAGGAACAAGGTTTGACAAAATGTCAGAAATAATAGCATTATCCTACTTATTCCTTATTTACTCATTATAGTTGTGTCTAAAACCTGTTCTGCTGCCCAGTCAGTCAGTGACTGTATGAAAACACCTCCTGAGGAAACTGATCAGGTCTGGACTGGACTAAACTCACTCCCAACACACCATAAAATCATGTGTGATGATCTCAAATTTAACTGAGAGGCAACCAAATGAATATTTAAAGTCTGCCTTGGTTTTTTCTCAGTAGAAATTGAATCATGAGTTGAAAACTGTTAATTATTTATACACTAATTTAATGTACCGCTGCCATAAAATGACCAGATGAAGCTACCCAACTAGACAGTATGTTAGGAAAATATGAGGCACTGAATCTGAATGTGCCTTCCAAAACCAGCCATTTTTCCTCTTTTAGACACAATATATGAATGGGCAGACCAAGGATTTCACAAGAAGTCATTTTGGCAGTTTAGTTTTTAATAGATGGTACTTTTGGTTTGGGACAGATGTTTTGAGTTCTAAAAATTACAGCTCGTTTTCAAAGTGCATTGAACTCAAGGAACTCAAGGAAAATCTGATTTTACCATAAAATGACTCTTATGAGTACTTGTGAGATTCATAATAAATTACAACTGTGATGCAAAACAGTGTGAAATTGAGAAGTTGAAACTGATTTGCACAATTGAAGTATAGCCCTTTTTGTCTCCTTGACCTAATACTGATCTAATTAAAGGAGAAGTCCACTTCCAGAACAAAAATTTACAGATAATTTACTCACCCCCTTGTCATCCAAGATATTCATGTCTTTCTTTCTTCAGTCTTAAAGAAATTATGTTTTTTGAGGAAAATATTTCAGCATTTATCTCCGTATTTGATTTGCATGTTCACTTTGCAATAACTGGGTCGGTACTTCTGCAGCGATGTAGGATGATTTTGAAATGATTTTTGAAGTTGACGAAGAAAATAAGATCTGAGTTTTTCTACATATCCCAACTGTCTTGAGTTCAGTTGAGATTAAAAAGTATTTAAATTCTATTTTTTTCATGAAAATAACCAATCGTTTCGCTAGATAAGACCCTTCTTTCTTGGCTGGGATTGTTTACAACCGCATCTGGGATCGTTTGAAGCCGCATTTAAACTACATTTTGGAAGTTCAAACTCGGGGCACCATATCAGTCCATTATATGAAGAAAAATCCTGAAATGTTTTCCTCAAAAAACATAATTGCTTTACAACTGAAGACAGAATTAATTAGTAAGTAATTTACTTACACCCATGTCATCCAAGATGTTCATGTCTTTCTTTCTTCAGTCGAAAAGAAATTAAGGTTTTTGAGGATATTGGACTTCAATGGGGATCAAAGGGTTGAAGGTCCAAATTGCAGTTTAATTGCAGCTTCAATGGGCTTGACATGATCCCAGCTGTGGATTAAGGGTCTTATCTAGTGAAACGATTGGTCATTTTCTAAAAAAAAAAAAAACAACACTACAACTTCACACATAATGTAATCGCATTGGAAAGGTCACGCATCTGCATATTCCGGTTCAAAAAGGTAGGGTTAGGCGAAAAAATCCATCTCATTTTCTCCTCCAACTTCAAAAACGTCCGACATTGTTGTTTTACCTTTTTTTGTAAAGGGTGTTTGACTTTACATCATGCGTGACCTTTCCAACGTGCAATGCGTGAGGTCGAGCTAGTGCAAGATGTGCATTTGTGGTTAAAAAGTATATACATTTTTATTTTTTTTTGAAAATGACTGATCGTTTACTAGATAAGACCCTTATTCTTTGGCTGGGATCATGTGGAGCGCTTTGAAGCTACACTGAAACTCCAGTTTGAACCTTTAACCTGTTGATCCCCATTGAAGTCCACTATATGGAGAAAAATCCTGGAACATTTTCCTCAAAAACCATCATTTCTTTTCGACTGAAGAAAGAAAGATGTGAACATCTTGGATGGCATGGGGTTGAGTAAATTATCAGGAAACTTTTATTCTGGAAGTGAACTCATCCTTTAACAATAGCTATTAATCTATGCAGCTCATGATCCACGGTTGTACCTGCTGATGTTCCTCTTTGCTGAGAGTGAGGGCCAGCTGAAGTTGTGCCTCTTCATCCATGTCCAGAGCGGCAGCGGGAGGAGGAGCTGGCTAAAGAGACACAATCAGACCAAATACAAGCAGTGTCACACAACATACAGGAATAATACTGATACTACTTGATAACTAATGAATGAAGGGGAGGTGTACCAGTGACTCGTGGGGTTGCAGTACCTTGTGCGCCTCCTCCTTACTGAGACTCATTGCGATCTGAAGCTGAGTCTGTTCATCAATATCAACAGCTGGAGCAGGCTGGAGGAGAAGAAGAATGAGGTTAGTGAGGAACAAACAAACCTGAGGGTGCCAATAGAGCTTTATTACAGCACAAACAGAAAAAAGTGCTATAGTAGCTGTGCTACTAGCATACTAACAGTTATTCAACAGAGAAATAAATGACTTTTCGATTTCCATACCACATGGGGTATGGGGGTTTTTTTTGTCTGTTTTTAACATTGATAATAATACAAAATGTTTCCTTAGCAGCAAATCAACATATTAGACTGATTTCTGAAAGATCATGTGACACTGAAAACTGAGTAATGATGCTTTGCATCACAGGAATAAATTACAAATTGAAATATATTAAAATAGAAAACAGATATTTTAAATTGTACTAATATTTCACATTATTACTGTATTTTTGCTGAAATAAATGCACCTTTGGTGAGCATAAGACCATTTTAAAATATAGTGTATTAAAAGGCAACACTAGACTGCTGGGTCTAAAGCTAAAGTACTGCACATCCTGCATAGCACATACACTGCCCTCCAAAAATTTGGAAACGCCCTAGAGAAGTGGGGTTTGGCACAATATTGGCATGAATCCTTTTTCATTTGTGATCATTTGGCACTGATAAGGGACAACACAACCACGAAAACTATTTTATTACATAAACAGTTTATACGTATAAAAAACTTACATTTTTGATTCATCAAAATATCCAGCATTAGCAGCTATTACAGCTCTGCATAATCTGGGCCTAAATTCATTGTATTCTAAACTTCATTGGCAACCAGTTGTTGAAGCTATTAAGGTGTGCTGACCCAAAAATCTTTTAAAAACCTGGGCCAAGTTTGAACCAGTAACCAGGAATCACAGCTGGCAAAGGGGCATGTCTAACTTTGACATGTATATATTGCCATTATTATGTAATCAAAATAAAAATTATTATTGCTGGTCTTCAATGATAGTGTCAAGTTATTTTAATGTATCTGCACCAAAAAATGATAAGGATTTATGCTGATATCGTCCAAAACCACACTTTGCCATGGGTGTTTCCAAACTTTTGGAGGGCAGTGTATTCCCTAAACATCAACAAAACAACAGAGCAGTTCTACTTAGTCTGATTTATGAGCACTGGATCAATGCTCCAGGCCAGTAACACACTCAGAGTCATTGTGGCTTCACTTAGACCTGCATTATCAGTGAGTCAGGATGCTAATGCGCTCTCTTCACACACTGGCAACACTGTCGGATGATTACTGAGCTCTTTCTGGACAATGCTGAATGGAGACAGCAACATGTCGGTCTCACCTCAAGTGCACTACAAAAACAAATCATTAGCCCACATGCTAATTGGAAATTTGGTGCGCTGCTAAAGCCTCTGGCCAAATAATGAGTTGTTACAAACTTCTAACTGAAGACAAATGACCTCCATGAAGCAAGTTACAAAAGACCATTTTAATACACTAAATCAAAGATCTCAGACTAAATGAAAAGTTTAATACCGTATTAAAGACCACATGAAATACCAGCTTAATTCCTGTGTTGATATCCAACTTTTACTTCCTGTAAATGTGGGTGTGGCCATTTGTAAATTTTACGGGTGTGGCTTCTGGTCTAATCCGCATCCAGCTATTTTTATCTGTACAAAACAGTTCGTTTTGCTGCTTGGTATTGCAAATTGGTGTCTTACCATATTCAGTTAATTTATTATCTTAATTATAATTATTATTATAATATAATGTATTATCTTAATTATGAACACATTGGTTTGTAGTGCAAACAGTTTTACTGTTTACTGCACGTTGTTATTCTCGTTATTTCCCTATAGCAGATAATGAACCAGAAGTCTCACCCATAGGCTTACTTCTACTTTAAGAAAAAATGGTGAATAATTCCTATTGTTTATTACAAAGTAATATCCAATTTAATTTAATTTTCTATTTGGAAGCAAGTGATATAAAAGGAAGAGGACAAAAAGAGTGACTACCACTTTTAATAATAACAGCCAAAGATTTGAATATGCCTTTGAGCAAAATCATAAAGACATCTGGGCCTGTATTCACAAAACATTTGATCTTACCACTACACTGTAAAAAACAAAAAAACACAATTTGTTGAGTCAACTTAAAATAATTTGTTACCGTGCAGTCTTAAAATTTTAAGTTCAGTCAAATAAGTTTAGTCAACTTGAAATGTTAAACTGTACTAAGTCACAACTTAGATATTTGAGTTGGCTAAACAATTGGGTTTGTTAAGACTTGTTACCCAGCTGCCCTAAAATTTTAAGTAGAATGAACTAAGATATCTAAGTTGTCACTTAGTACAACTTAACATTTCAAGTTGACTAAACTTTTTTGAGTTGACTGAACTTAAAATTTTAAGACAGCCAGGTAACAAATTATTTTAAGTGGAATCAACAAATTGTTTTTTACAGTGTAAGAGTTCTCCTAAATAGCAGTAAAAGTTTTTAGCCAAGAGTTTTCTCTCAAAACAATTTACCAAAGTTGCCGAGAAAGTTGCATACTTGCTCTTTTACTAAGGAATAGAGAGAAGTCTTAAGCTAAGAGTAAGGGTGAGGTTGACCTCGTTTCCACGTATTACGTCAGCATACTTACTAACTATGCACACAGTGATTGGCTGATAGGAGAGGGGTCTCTGTCAGAGATTTATTCATGGAAATATTGTAGAGTGTGATATTATGTTGCCATATTCAAAAAAAGATTTTAAAATGCAGTCTAAGTGTCACTAATTAAACAAGTATATGTTCAGCTAATTGTCAGCCTCTTACATATGTGCCTCTCGTAAACAGTTAGCGGATATGCATGTAAACAGCCTTTCGATTAACAGAGTAGAATAATCATGGCTGATGGTAAGACATGCAAACGTAAAAGAAAACCATACTGGAGGCAAGAACAGCTGTTACTTCTTGACCAACTTGTTAATAAAAACAAGGATATGATCAAAGGAAAATTAGGAGTTGGGATAACCTCCAAAACCATAAAAGATGCACATAAAAATGTGTGCAAATTAATGCAATGTGTTTCTAAAATGTTTGCGTTCCAAGGCAGATCGCTGGCAACAGCTATTTTAGCCCTGCTGAAACAAACAATAAAAACAGTCACAGAGTTTGTAATGGTTTTACCTGTTATAAAAGGGAATTGTACTAGTTTTAACGGAAACTGTAATGGTGCCTGTTGGTTTCTACTGGTAACTGGTCACCTTCTATTGGTGGCGTGTTAAAATCATAAAATCATGTCCCAAAACACACTACAGGAAACCCTTTTCAATGTTTTTAATGGGTAAAAGTTGGTTTGCAATGTTTGTAATGGTGTTTGTAGTGGAAACCATTAGAATTTCTGTGATGGTTTGTATTGTTTTGTTTCAGCAGGGAGGATATTTTTGTGATTTAAGTCTTAGTGACTTAGGAATCCTCTTCACTACTCCAAAGTTTCACAGCTTTAAGAGCTAGTTTTAGCCCTAAAATGCTTTGTGAAATACTCTTAGAGCAAAAAATGTCCTAAATTTAGGATTGACACGCCCATTATTCTTAAGATTTTCTCCTAAATCAGCAAGTTATGAGCTACTTTTAGCCTTAAGATGTTTCGTGAATACGGGCCCTGGTTTGTTATGATGGATCTAATGTACTTTTTATGTAAAAGCCATAAAAGTTCTATTTTGATCTAATAGTTTACCCTTATTAAAGGGATTGTTCATCCAAAAATGTCATTATTTACTCAAATTAAAACTCCTTTAATGAAATCTGAGAGATTTCTGTCCCTGGATTGAAGGTCCATTCCACCAATTGTTCCACCAAATTGTTTCTACTATTTTTTTTCAGTGTATAATATTTTTGTATCTTTATATTGACCAAGTAACCCATTTACATGAAGTTTATTTAAACATTTTTAACATTAAGCATAATGTGTGACTATAATTTGTAAGTACTAACTGTTAATTAGTTAACTGTTACCTTTTTCAGTTGATGTTGCTGTTGGACAGTGGTAAAGATGAATGACTTTTGATATTAATAATTTACTAATCTTTGCATTTCTGCTTTTCTCTTTGACGTTCAGACCATTTCTGGATCAAAGGCACATTTACCTTATTCTATAAATCAGAAAATAATACTATAATATTTTTTGCACCTTTATATTAACGAATTAACCCAAGTTTATTGGCTTTTATTTGTTACTACTACTAAACATTTATGTGTGGCTTTAATTTGTCACTACTACTGTTAACTTGTCTTCTGCTTTATCAGTTGGTGTTGCTGTTGGACAGTGTTACTTAGAAAGATGAATGACTTTTGTTACTTTTGCACCATAAATATTTGATCACACTTTAGTTTGGAGACAAATTCTCACTATTAACTATTAACTATGAATTTGCCCTAAGGAACACAATAATTTGCTTCTTATTAAATGTAAGTAGCAGTAAGATAGTTTTTAAGTTTAGGTGTTGGGTAAGATTAAGGGATCTAAAGTACGGTCGTGCAGAATAAGACATTAATATGTGCTTTTTTTTAAGTACTAATAATCAGTAAATATGCTACTAATAAGCAACTAGATTATAGAGAGTATCTATAGTACCATGTGATACCCAAATTCAAATCTGCATCCTGAAGTAAAACCAGTGTAGTTAATAATAGGCATGTATATGTGTGTGTAACAGTGTGTGTGTGAAGCTCACCTTCTCGCTCTCCTCTCGGCTCATGGCCAAGGCCAGCTGCAGCTGGAGTTCCTCCTCTCCGCTCGTCTGCGGCCGTGCTCGCTCCAGATCTGGGGCCAGATGAGGGGAGGAAGAGGAGGCTGGGAGGAAGAAAAAAGAAAATGCTTGATTCAACCTCTTGCTTTGGATGAGAAAGGACTGGCACCGCCACTGAATGTTAAACAAGCACCCAAATCACTGTTGTTCCATGCCCGGGCTGGAATTGCTTTCCTGTGCCTGTTTGACTCTGCTGCTGAAACAATGGGGTGTCTGTGTGGGGCAAGGAGAGGAGGGAAGGGGCGATGGGGCTTACATTATAATAACCCCCCCTTACAGGTTTTATCTGGCAGCTCACCCATCTGTGGCATGTGCTGGACTTCTCAAATGAGAAGACGAAGTCTCTTCTCTGTATGTTACAATTCTGTTGGATGTTTAGACTGATTCTATCAATGTTAATTAAGTGTTACAGGAGAAGTCCACTTCCAAAAACAACAATTCACAAATAATTTACTCACTGCCTTGTCATCTAAGATGTTCATGTCTTTCTGTCTTCAGTCGTGAAGAAATTATGGTTTTTGAGGAAAACATTTCAGGATTTTTCTCCATATAATGGACTTCATTGGTGCCCCGATTTTGAACTTCCAAAATGTAGTTTAAACGCAGCTTCAAAAGGCTCTAAATGATTCCAGCCGAGGAAAAAGGGTCTTATCTAGTGAAATGATTGGTCATTTTTTCGTAAAATAAAGTTTTATATACTTTTTAAGCACAAAAGCTTGTATAGCACAGGCTCTGGGATGCATGTTCACGACGCTACATACTACTGAATAGCATCGAAAGGTCACGCAGAACTACAGACCCAGTGTTTACAAAGCGAATGTGCAAAGACTAAGAAAGTGCAAGTAAGTTTGTAAATGCTGTTTACAAACAAAAAGGTACAACAATGTCCTCCTCTCAAGTTGTAGGAGAAAATAAGACAGAGTTTTTCACCATACTCAGTACACAGACGATGAACTTACACGTGATTCGTAGTAGTGATGAGAAGCCTTTGAGTCTCGTTCAGCAAAATGAACGAATCTTTCTTCAAGTCATTTCGTTCATTTTAGCAAAATATAATTAAAATGTTACGTGTTACTTCCCTAACACATCTACTGCTTACACAAACGTTGATCACACTACAAACAAGACAAAACTATAATGCTATAAGAAACAGAAAAGATTCATTCATTGTTTACCTGGGTCTTTAGTCTATGATTAGCTCACCTCACCTCTTATCTGACAAGTTTTCGGGTTTGAGTTGTTCGTTCATCACGTGACAGCCCTATAAGATGAACGAATGACTCGAAAAACCCGAAGACTCGAAACAGGTGAACTAATTCCAGTACAGAACCTAATAGGATGTTGCGCATGCGCGACTGAACGAATCACTCCCCGAGGCGACTCGTTCGTCCCGAGTCACATTAAAGATTCGTTCAAAATGAAAGAATCGTTCAAGAACGACCCATCACTGATTCATAGCATCGTGGATGCGCATCCCAGAGCCTGTGCTACACCAGCTTTTCATGTGCTATTATGCATGCTATTTTCATGTCTATACATTAACCGTTGTATATCTGTTGTTTTATTTTTCTTTATCATTATTTATCTATTTACTATCTATTTACTTTTTTTCTGCTTTCTCAGAAAAAACTATGGAAGACTATTTCTGCCACTAAATAACAAAAAATTGTAAATTCTGAGATATAAACTTGCAATTACGTGTTATAAAGTCCATTTTTGAGGGGGAAAGACTGATTCGATGTTTTCAAAATTGTAAATTTTTATCTCACAATTCTGACTCCCAATTGCGAGATCTAAACTTGCAATTCAGAGAAAAATAGAATTGTGACTTTATTTCTCAGAATTGTGAGTTTATATTTCTCGTTTCTGACTTTATAACTCGCAATTGCGAGTTTATATCACGCAATTTTGACTTAATTTCTCAGAATTGCAAGTTTGTATCTCACAGTTCTGACTTTATAACTCACAATTGTTAGTTTATATCTCACAATTCTGAGAAAAAAGGCAGAATTGTGTGATATAAACTCACAATTGTGAGAAAAAGTCAGAATTGTGAGATAAAAAGTCGCAATTACCTTTTTTATTTTTTATTCAGTGGTGGAAACCGGTTTCCATATAAAAAAGCCCTGGACCAGAAGAGAGGAAAGAACCAGAAACCGGCAGTGCCATTTTCCAGTTGCGATCACTTCCACTACAGTGGCTCTGAATGGCCGCATTTGACCTGGAATGCACTGCTGTAGAGATACGATCAAGTCCACATGACCACTGGCACCTCTGTGCCAACTTCACCTCTGTCACAACTTTTAACCTCATCTACTCTGGCCATCATGACCATCTGACCCTGAAAACCATGACCATTAACACACTTTTCATTAAGCACCCAAGGAAACACAGGACGGGAAATTTCTGTACTTTCCCCAAATACCTGGCATTACAACAAGCATGTTGGTTTATTGTAAGTAAAAGTGAAACCGCATTGCTCCTTATGTCATCACAGATAGTATTTCAGCAGATTAACGAATGTCAAATAGTTCCTTGCAGAAACTGAATATGTGGTCTGAAACCTGGAAAACCATGTCTATAAAATTAGATTAAAAATTTCAATCAATCAAATTAAATACATGATAAGGATTTATTTGATTAATAGAAAGTTGGTGTTCAAAAGAACAGCATTTGATTGAAATACATATCTTTTTTAACATTGTCTTTACTGTCCCTTCTAAATAATTGAATCCATCTAAGCTGAATAAAAGATTTAAATTCTTTTAAAAAATGGCTTATGCTAATACATAATACATTATACTGCAATATTGTCTGTTTTTAGTAAACTGAACACAAGTCTATCATTAAAGAACAGTGAACAGAAATTCATTTTGTAATCAAATTCAAAATTCAAATTATAAAATCAACAAATCAATCAGTATCAGTCTGTCCTGAGTGAATGGCCCATGAGAAATGCTTTCATTTTTGTTTTCTGTACACATTCAGATGCGTTTTCAACTTACGGTCCACATTTCTTGTCTTCATTTTTAAACATATTTCTTTCTGTAAATTTTCATGCTTATACATTAACCAGTGGCCTCCCTTTAAGAAGACTCCACTGACAGTGTCAGTGTCATTTAATCTAGAATTTTCACTATAATACTGTAACTGTAGAGTCACTGTAAATGCAGTGATAAATGCTGTAGAGGCACAATCATATACTGGAGCTCTGCTGCATAACTATGTGAAGAATTCAATGATCAGAAAATATAACAAAATGATCTGTGTTTCACTGTTTTTCTCTGTAAATATGCAGAGGAAGAACATCTTTCATGCATTTATGACGGTTTTGACATGCCATCATTTTCTAAAGCTCACAGCTTATTCATTTTAACAGTTTCTAAACTGCAGGCCAAACTGTAGAAGCCAGGCAGGATGGCAAGCAACTACTGATGTATGAAAACAAGCTGTGTCAAAATTCCCTACTGTGTGTAAAAGTTTCATTCGATGTCCAACATGCAAAAAAAAAAGCAGTTTGGAAAGACATGTGAGTGAGTATATGACAGAAAATGAGAAGAATGTAGATGCATATCTGGTCCACAGCTACACTTGCATCAAGTGATCAGAGGGAGTCATCCACACCTAATGAGGCACTTCACATTAAAACTATAGAATCAAACAAAAAAGAGGAAGTAGAACTTCCAAAAGAATGAAGCATGTGGGTTAAAAGCACAAGGCTATGTGTATACACCTCTATGTAAACATTGTGTGTACACATTTTTCACTATTGACATTGGCTTAGGTAACTTCAGAAGCTGATTGATTATAAAACCATTTCCAAATCCCCAGTCAGTGAATGAAGGTAATACTCTTTCAAAGAAATCAAAGTGAAACAAATGTGTCCAGACATTTAAAGTGATACACTGCCCTCCAAAAGTTTGGAAATTCCCTAGATGAGTGGGGTTTTTGACAATATTGGCATGAATCCTTTTTAATTTGTGATAATTTTGCACTGATAAGGGACAACACAAACTACGAAAACATATTTTATTACATAAACAGTTTATACATAGAAAAAATGTAAATTTTTAATTCATCAAAATATCCAGCATTAGCAGCTATTACAGCTCTGCATAATCTGGGCCTAAATTCATTGTATTCTAAACTTAATTGGCAATCAATTGTTGAAGCTATTAAGGTGTGCTGACCCAAAAATCTTTTAAAAACCTGGGCCAAGTTTAAACCAGTAACCAGGCATCACAGCTGACAAAGGGGCATGTCTGACTTTGACATGTATATATTGCCATTATTATGTAATCAAAATGAAAATTATCATTGCTGCTCTTCAATGATAATGTCAAGTTACTTTAAAGTATTTTCATTAAATGATAAGGATTTATGCTGATATCGTCCAAAACCACACTTTGCCAGGGGTGTTTCCAAACTTTTGGAGGGCAGTGTAGTTCACCCGAAAATGAAAATTCTGTCATTAATTACTCACCCTCATGTATTTCCAGACCTGTAAGATCTTTGTTCAGAACACAAATTAAGATATTTTTGAGGAGCCTGTGTAAACAGCAAGGGTCCTTCCACGTTCAAGGTTCAGACAGGTACCAAGAACATTGATAAAATAGTCCATGTGACATCAGTGGTTCAACTGTAATTTTTTAAAGCTACGAGAATACTTTTTGTGCACAAAAAAACTACTTTATTCAATTATTCTTTTCCTTTGCACCACCCTTTTTTCAGCCTTTTTACGCACAAAAGGTATTCTCGTAGCTTCATAAAATCATGGTTATGAATATATGAAGTATTTTGTCGATGTTCTTGAAACTTTTCTGGGCCTTCAACACCTCAGTTGCATTGCTGTCTGTGCAGAGTTTGAAAGCTCTCGGATTTCATCAAAAATATCTTAATTTGTGTTTCAAAAATGAACGAAGGTCTTACGGGTTTGGAACGACATGAGGGTGAGTAATTAATGACAGAATTTAAATTTTTGGGTAAACTATCCCTTTAAGGGATAGCTCATGCAAAAATGAAAATTTTTTCATGATTGACTCACATTCTTGTGTCCAAACTCTATGCCTTTCATTCACCTTCAGAGCACATAGACATGCTTAATGAAACCTGAGATGTCTATCCCTCCATTCGCCCAAAACTTTGTTGCTTCAAAAACTTCATAATAAAATCCAATGAGATTTGTTCTCGCATGTCAAGCAAGCACATTAAAGGTTCCAGTAACCATATTTAAAGTCTGTGTAAAGGCAGCTCAGATAATTGTTTCTAAACATGTTATAAATGTTAGAAATGCATTGCTAAAAACATGTCACAAAGACTGTGATCTATTCCATACAGAATTGTGTTACATCTGTGCTAACATATAGTGCTGTTGTGCTGTGGGCATCCCAAGTTCATATTCCGGCTCATGGTCCCGATCCCGCACCCCTCTCTCTTTCTCCCACTTTGCTTCCTGTCATTGCTATACTATCCTATCAAAATAAAGGCGAAAATGGCAAAAAAAAATCTTTAACAAAATAATAGAGTTAAGGCCCGTTCACACCAAGAACAATAACTATAACTATAAAGATAATTATATTTGCATCCACACCAGTGAACGATAACTGTCTGTGTTTGTTGCATTTACACAACTTCAACCAGTAGATAAATGCAGCATGCATGTTTTCGAGTGCATCTAAACAGTAAATCCAGCATAAACTATCTGATCTCTAACATAGTTAATGTAGTGGAATAAAAACAATACTCTTTTCTACTGCAACTTCAAAGGAGGCAAGACAATGTTGTCCAAACTAGCTCTGAATTCCTGAGGTAATTTTGTGTTTTATGTTTCTGTTTGCTGTGCAATGTCTATTTGGGTAGTTGACGTATCAATGTGTCCTATGGTGTGACGGAAAAAAAAAAACATTTCAGGATTTTTCTCCATATAATGGACTGATATGGTGCCCCAAGTTTGAACTTCCAAAATGCAGTTTAAATGCGGCTTCAAATGCCAAATAAAAAATGTGGTTGTAAACGATCCCAGACGAGGAGGAAGGGTCTTATCTAGTGAAACGATCTGTTATTTTCATTAAAAAATATATAATTTAAATACTTTTTAATCTCAAACGCTCGTCTTGTCTTTCTCTCCCTAAACTCTGTGTATTCTGACTCAAGACAGTTAGCGTATGTTGAAAAACTCCAATCGTATTTTCTCCCTCAACTTCAAAAATCATTTCAAAATCATCCTACATCGCTGCAGAAGTACCGACCCAGTCTTTGCAAAGTGAACATGCAAAGAAGATCAAACACCCTTAACAAAATATAGGACGATTTTGAAGTTGAGGGAGAACATGAGATGGGAGTTTTCTGACATACCCTAACTGTCATGAACCGGAACAAAAACAGAGTTCAGGGAGAGTAAGACTAGATGAGCATTTGACATTAAAAAGTATATAAATTGTATTATTTTTATGAAAATAACCAATCGTTTCGCTAGATAAGACCCTTCTTCCTCGACTAGGATCGTTTACAAACACATCTGGGATTGTTTGAAGCTGCATTTAAACTGCATTTTGGAAGTTCAAACTTGGGGAACCATCAGTCCATTATATTGAGAAAAATGCTGAAATGTTTTCCTCCAAAAACATAATTTCTTTACGACTGAAGAAAGAAAGACACAAACATCACAAGGGGGCGAGTACATTATCTGTAAATTTTTGTTCTGGAAGTGAACTACTCCTTTAACCCACTGCGGTCTGATGGGGTTTTGTGGCCCTAGAGAAGTTTTGACATGCCTTTTTTCAGTAGCTTAAAAACATATTAATGGCTAAAGTCTGATTACACTGTAATCAGACAATAATATGTAAGCAACATGAATATTCATGTTTGTGTTTTTGAGAAAACAGCGTTTATGCATGGTTAGTGAAAACCTAAAATTTTTAAGTCACTGAAATAAGGCCACAAAACACAAGAAACACAAGACTTTTGAGAAATGGATGTGGTAGGCTGCAAAATGATGTAAAATGAAAATCATCCCATTCACTCATTCACATAAAACAATATACTGATTTAAAAGACAAGTGTTAAGTAAAGTTGTTATTTTTGTTTCCTTTGTACACAAAAAGTATTCTCATTGCTTTATAAAATTAAGGTTAACGACTGATGTCACATGGACTATTTTAACAATGTCCTTACTACCTTTCTTGGTCTTGGAGATGTCAGTTGTGTTGCTGTCTTTGCAGGGTTATGAAAACTCTCAGATTTCATCAAAAATATCTTAATTTGTGTTCTGAAGATGAACAAAGGTCTTACGGGTTTGGAACGACATGAGGGTGAGTACTTAATGACAGAATATTCATTTTTGGTTGTGGTTTTGTGTGATTTATCCAAGGCATTTAAGTCATACTCACAGTTGAAGGAGGAGGGCGAGTGCCTCACCCTGCTATGCTCTTCCCCATACAGCGCTTCCACGTTGGGCTGACCGGTGTGACGTCCTGGATAGGGAGGTGGTAAAGATCCATAACCCATGGCACTGCTGGTTCCCGTCACCCGCTCACGGGTCTTGTGCGCCTGCGATCTCTCCTGTTTGAGGCGCTCATCGTCCCTGAGCAGAGCCACCAGCTGCTTGGACTTTTCCCGCACACCCATGCCCTGGTCCTGCCCTTCCCGGTCGATGTACTGGAAATCCCTTAGAGTCTGGATGGCGTAGATGTTTTCTTTGCACTGCTGGGCCACTCGCTCTGATCCTGACTTGATCAGATAGTCCAGCAGAGTGAGGGCCTTGTACACGTGCCGCCAGTTCTTGCCGTGGTCGTTGAGCCTCTTCCAGATGATGCCCATGACCTCGGTGAAGGCCACCACGTTGAAGGTCAGGTCTGCGATTTCCATCAAGAGCGAGCTCGGAGGACCCCACGGGTCGTTGGAGGTCGCCTCCCTGACTTTGATCTCTGCATCCGTGTAGTTGTTCACAATGTTCTTCATCTGCCGCCGTAAAGAAGAGGTCGTCATGATGGCTTCGGGTGTGGGATGATGAAGATGGTTTGTGAGAAGAAGAGATGGGATGCAATATGTGCCACGAAGACGCAATTGTCAGGAATCTCCAGCAAAATCTACAGCTTTCTTAGCCTGAAAAAAGAGAGACACATGCATTTTGGTGGATTGATTACCTGGACTTTTTTGGAAAAACATGCACCTGATATTTCAAGGGATTCATCAACTTTTTGGCAGTCCTGTCCTTGTGAAAAAGAAGTGCACTTTAGCATACTTATTATCAGTGCTGGGTAGATTACTTATAAATTGTAGTCTGTAGTTTGATTATTTTAGATTACTTTTGACCTAAGATTTTTTTGCACCATCAGATTCCAGATTTTCAAATAGTTGTATATCGGCCAAATATTGTCCTATGAAAAAGTTGACTCTTATGACTGGTTTTGTGGTCAAGGGTCACATATAATATATTCATTGTATTAACATAAAATGTATTAAACATTACATTACATCAAGGTTTCCCAAACTGGGATTCGTAAAGGAACAGAAGGCGGTTTTAAAGTTTAAAAGCTAATAATCATTCAAAATAAAATACTTACTAAAAATATGAAATATTTTATTCGTTATATACTTAATGTAATGTTTTTGGACACTTAACTGCATGTTTTTTACAATAAAATGAAAATGCATTATAACATAAATTTATAAAATTTATATCATAAATTTTGGCCCACTTATGTACAGCTTTAGTACATCTTTACATGTAATTTTATAATTACTTCTGTTGTAAATATTTTGCAAGTGCTGTAATTTATTAAAGAGTGAATATACTTTAATATAATTTTAATATCATGTTAAAACTTCTGTCTCATGTATTTACATATAATTATAATTACACATTTGTAATGAAGTTGCAGTTTAGTACATTTAAAATATATTAAATTTAAATGTAATATCAAATTATACATTGCAAGTACATACACGTGCTTTAGTACGTTAGTTGACACTTTAAGTGTACTTCTTTAACACAAGACAAAAGTTTATTAAAAACATAACGATTTGCCATGCACTTTAAAATAAAACGTATAACAGTGCACTTTTTAAAGTGTATTTAACTGTTAAGAAACAGTCATTAAGTGATCTCTAAGTACACTTAAGCATCATTTTATTTCAACATTATATTAAATGCAAGTCCAGCTTTTTAAAAATACACTTTTAAGATCAAGTACACAACAAGTGCACATTCAATAGAATTAAGCACACTCATTTTTCACAAGGGTGTCGTCTGACAGGTTCTTATGATATGATATCAAAAGACATAAATCTGCTCCTCTCTGCAAAATAACACAAACCACCTGCATTCAATATGTCTTCAAAGAAATGAGCACCAGCTGAGGAACGCAGACTTGAAACAAACACCGTGAAAGAAACTTCTGCTCCTTTGGTCTTAACAGTTAAGATATTTGTAGTAATAATCTTGGATGTCAAAGGTGCTCTTAAAAGGTGTGCCATTCAGTCAAAACGACTCAAGTGTATAATTATCACTGTTTGTTTATTTCAACATCCAGTTGCCGCCAGTTTAGGGTGAGTTTTACTACTGGTTTGTCCCAAAGAAGACAAGGGAGTGTTTAGTAATTTAAACGGTTTTGAAAGCTACAGGCGTAGTGGTGCAGAAATTACACACTTTATCAGTTTTGCGTGAACGGCACATGTCTAAAGACAAGACCAGTAAAACTTAGACACTCAACTTCCCTGATACAAATAGTTTAGAACCAGCAAAACTTGAAATTCACATCAGGCACGAGTGTTATGACTACGTGGACATAACGATATATCTAAGGTAATGTAAGTTGTCAGTCTAGACTTAAATACAGAAAGAGGAAAATATGAACATGCCTAAACAAAGTATGAACCATGAACTAACTACTAAGTTAACCAAGTGCTACTGGAACATCCTCCGGGTCACTGACACAACTAATCAAACACAAACCTACAGTATCATCAATCTCTACAAAAGGGGCTCTCACGCCATAGGAACGTTTTCATAGTTCATGTATCTACTGTCGTAAGTAGCCACTTTTTGGGACCGACGTTAGTTTTAGAAACAACTTTTGGGGAAATAAATTATTTCCTACTTATAGGGTTTAACCCAGCACTGTAGAAGTGGCGTAAAGGTACATTGATTGGACGAACGCATGCCATACGAAACAGCACATGCCATTTTTAAAAAGCTATGTAAACACACAGTTTTAGACTTTATCCACAAACTAACTCCATGATGGAAAACAGAAACCGTGCAAACACATTCCAAATCAACAAGAAAGTGCTGCAAGAGTTAAAACTATCAACAGTAGAAAAAAATAAAGGAGAAGTCCACTTCCAAAACAAAGATTCACATATAATGTACTCACCCCCTTGTCATCCAAGATGTTCATGTCTTACTTTCTTCAGTCGTAAAGAAATTATGTTTTTTGAGGAAAGCATTTTAGGATTTTTCTCCATATAATGGACTGATATGGTGCCCTGATTTTCAACTTCCAAAATGCAGTTTAAATGAGGCTTCAAACAATCCCAAATGCGATTGTAAACAATCCCAGCCGAGGAAGAATGGTCTTATTCATTAAAGGGTCTACTTTCATTTAAAAAAAATACAGTTTGTGACCCTGGACCACAAAACCAGTCATAAGTGTCAATTTTTTAAAATTGAGATTTATAAATAATCTGAAAGGTGAATAAATAAGCTTTCCATTGATGTATGGTTTGTTAGGATATGACAATATTTGGCTGAGATACAAGTATTTGAAAATCTGAAATCGGAGAGTGCCAAAAAATCAAAATACTGAGAAAATCACCTTTAAAGTTGTTCAAATGAAGTTCTTAACAATGCATATTACTAATCAAAAATTAAGTTTTGATATATTTACAGTAGGAATTTTACAAAATATCTTCATGGAACATGATCTTTACTTAATATCCTAATGATTTTTGGCATAAAAGAAAAATCTATAATTTTGACCCATACAATGTATTTTTGGCTATTGCTACAAATATACCCCAGCGACTTAAGACTGGTTTTGTGGTCCAGGGCCACATTTAAGTACTTTTTAATCTCAAACGCTCATCTCGTCTTTCTCTCCCTGAACTCTGTGTATTCTGACTCAAGACAGTTAGGGTATGTTGAACAACTCACACTTTCTACCTCAACTTCAAAAATCATGTCAAAATCATCCTACATCGCTACAGAATTACCGACACATTCTTTGCAAGGTGAACACGCAAAAAAGAGCAAACACCTTTAACAAAAAAGGTGAAACAGCAATATAGGACGATTTTGAAGTTGAGGGAGAACATGAGATGGGAGCTTTCTGACATACACTAACTGTCGTGAACCAGAAAAAAAGTCCAGGCAGAGTAAGACAAGACGAGCGACTAACATTAAAAAGTATTTAAATTGTATTTTTTTAAATGAAAATAACCAATGGTTTCTTTAGATAAGACCCTTCTTCCTCAGCTGGGATCGTTTACAACCGCATTTGGGATCGTTTGAAGCATTTAAACTACATTTTGGAAGTTCAAAATCGGGGCACCATATCAGTCCATTATATGCAGAAAAATGCTGAAACGGTTTCCTCAAAAAACATAATTTCTTTACAACTGAAGAAAGAAAGTCATGAACATCTTGGATGACAAGGCGGTGAGTACATTATATGTGAATCTTTGTTTTGGAAGTGGACTTCTCCTTTAAATAGCTTTGTTTGAAAAAGTTTTATAAGTCTTAAAGGAATAGTTCACCCAAAAATGAAAATTCTATCATACATTACTCTCATGTCGTTCCCAACCCGTAAGAGCTTCGTTCATCTTCTAAACACAAATTAAGATATTTTTGATTAAATCCGTTTAATTAACACAAAAAATTCATTTTTGTGTCGAGTATGCCTTTAAAGTTACTCCACTAAAGACCACTCCAATTCTACTAGGATCAATGGGTCTCAATCATGAAAAAAGGAGCAGAATGATTTTGTATGTAAAACATTCATAAAAACATTCTTCTGTTTACCATTAAATAAAAAATATTTAAACAGGGATTTGGATGGATAATGACAATGAAAATATCTTATGGTGGCTCGTGAATGAGACCCATTTAATCATGGATTGTGTTTTTTTAAAGCACAACAAATCATGTTTAATGGGAAGTGTACCATATTTGTGATTTACATCGTTTGTAGTCTCAAGCACACAAATAATGTTAATATCTTGAAGATATATCTTGTAGCTAATAATATCTTGAAAATGATCAGCTGTGTTGGTAAACTGTAAGAAATATCTCTGGAGAAGAAAAAAAAAACTTTACTTTTCACATAACTTTAACAGCATACTGAGAAACAACTTTTATTTTCAAAAAATAGAAAATTTCACAGGTGCAAAGAAATGGCAAATAACACACTAAAGTATGAAAGTATGAAGTAGAAAGACTGAAATGGTATTTTCTTGTAACACATTATCATCAAAATTTAAAAAAAAAAATTGTATTGTTAGAAAAACTGTTTGTCTATGGACCTGATCAGTCAAGCCAATAAAAAATTAATTTTAATTGATTTTTATTAGATTGGACTAGAAATATTACTGATTATTTTATGTTGTCGATTGCACATCATTGCATAAGCCTATACATTGTATTTCGACTGGCAAAGTCATAGAGCCACTAGCTTCCTCTGACAAATTATTAATAACTTTATATAAACACGACCACACCCTGAATAAAAAAGACACGCACACATCAAAGCCATTTATGCCAGTGAGAAAATGCTGTCATAGTGCACAGGCCATGACCTTGATGTGGTGACAGATTCCACTCTCTGAGTTTAGGCGACAATCAATAACAGCAGTTTGCTTAACATCACATTTCTGCTGCGAGTCTGTGGGATCACACAGTGCTGCGCAAAGAGGGTGGAATTTCAAAAACAAGCGCTGCTGGCACCTGGGCACAATACACAATGAGTTCCCACATCAATCTGAATGCAAGGTCACTTTACAAAAATTCAGTCTACGTTTCCAAAGTCATCAAGAGATAAATAAAGCATACTTTACATACTTTTAGTATATGTTACTATATGTATATTTAAAAATGTATATATATATATATTAAAAAGTTTTTGAATGTATGTTTTTATATATAACAAGACATATATTGTCAGTACCTTATAACTATAACTAGTAGTGTAAGTACTAGAAAAAATACTAGAAATGAGTTACGTAACTACAATGATCCATGAAAAGGTTTGTCATAATGACATCATTATGCTTTCAGGAAGTAAATTCTGTCATGACAAGCAAATATCGCTTTTTGTCACTTTATTTGTAACTGTTTAATTACGTTTCTAGGGGACAATCCCAAAACAGCACGGTTTTATATAGTAAGTGGTTATTAAAAAGTGATTCTATTAGTAGAAATATCAGCATTAATTTTGATCACAATTTCTTCTCGTAATATAGCCTGAGATGGCACAATGCAACGAAATCATATTTTTTAAATAAAAAAGACGCCTATTTTGTTAAATAACCTACAGAATTTCCACACGAAAAGTTGTGCTATGGATTTGTTTGCTACTTTCGTCTAAATGTAACGTAACGCAGCCTATATCGCGTTATATTCAGATAAATAACATTTAAATAGATAGCTGTGTTCTCACATAAATTAGTTTACTAAGCAGTCCACTTCAGAGGAAAACAACTTTCGATCCGGGTGGAGAACCAGCCCTTCCACAATTCATATGCCTCTCATGGTTCAGACTTAAGATTTTGATCCGAAGGGTACATCACACCCTTAAAATCATTCAGATGCTTCCCGATGTTGCGGGACAAGAATAAAGAGCCTCTTTAGCAGCGTTCGCATCTTCATAATGCGGTATTGCGGCAGGAGAGGTGAATGTTGAAAGGCGACGTTTGGTTGCGTGACTCAGCTGGAATAACAGAGTAAGATTTTGGAAATCTTACACTGACCCGCGAGAGGCAAAATCGTAGGCTTCTGAACGTCCTTTGTGTCCTTACCTCTCATTGCTTGACATAAAGGTCCCAACTTAGGGATCCTATCGGTAGCTGTGCTCCGCTCGACATCTCCGCATGTTTTCAGTGTTGATAGTTTTGAATTCTGGCTCAAATGCAGCAAGACGTTCAACTCAGTTAAGCGCCTCAAAGTTTTGCCTGCGTGCTTTTGTTGTCTCGTTTTGTGGAGGCCTATCCGGTTAGGAGTTATTGGTACATATCCCGAAAAAAGTCCCGGGCGCCAACCTCGCTGATAACAGAGCCCCCCCTGTTAAAACCCAGTAAAGTGAACCGAGGGAAGAGGCTGATGGAGGGAGGGAGGGAGGGAGGGAGGGAGAGTCAGAGCCAGTCTAATTTAACCCGTTGTGCTCCGAAACGAGACATACGAGCCTGTCACTGGCAGAAAAAGCAAATCACTGCTACCCTCAATGTCTCGATTTATCAATCAGCTCTGCCTGGAAATGGGCTCTCAGATGACACTCTCTGCTAACACTGTTAAAAAAAGATTTTTCTGAGTGTTCTGAGAACACTTTACAAATAAGGTGTCATGTTGTATTAACTAACATGAACGAACAATGAACAATACATTTACTACGCTACTTATTAATGTTAATGTTAGTTCATAAAATTACAGTTGCTCATGTTTGTTCACAGAGCATTAACTAATGTACACACACACACTTTGTGGTTTTAATAATGCATTAGTAAATGCTGATATTAACATGAACTAAGATTAATATGCTGTAGAAGTATTGTTTATAGTTCATAATTGATGTAGTTAACTAATGTTAACTAGTGAACCTATTTGTGAAGTGTTACCCAGACATTATTTGGAATAAGTTTTACAGAAAACTACACTCTTAAAAATAAAGGTGCTTCTTGATGCCATAGAAGAACCTTTTTTGTTTAAATGGTTCTATAAAGAACCTTCAACATCTCAACATTCTTCAGATTGTAAAAGGGTAAGAAAGAGATGGTTCTTAAAGAACCTTTGACTGAATGGTTCTTTGTGGAACCAAAAATTGTTCTTCGACGACATCGCTGTGAAGAACTTTTTAAAGCACCTTTATTTTTCGAGTGTAGTATTTCAGTATTTATCTTGCAAAAGAAAGAAAGGAAGGAAGGAAGGAAAAAAGAAAGAAAAAAAGAAAAAGAAAAAGTTTAATGTATTACTTGTTCTTTTGTTTTGTAATTATTCATAAAACTTCACTATTAATATGATTTGTATATAATTCAGATCTATCTATCTATCTCTTTTGCGGTGTAGGCGGTGCTAAGGAGGTGCAAAAGTCATCGAAAGTCATCATTAATTGTCAAATTTTAGGAGATTTTCTGTTCATTTTCTATAGGATTTGCTATTCAAATAAATAAATAAAATAATAATTTAGGATATGTCTGAACAGTTTAAATCCCTAATTTGAGTGGTTTTGCAATTGTCTACCCAAAATAATTAATATTAAATAAACATCACAATTAAATACACAAACATCATTTATTATAATGTGTCTAAAATGTACTTGATTTGCTGTAGAACTATCTTGATTTGTTATGCTGCAGAAAGGGTACAAGTGATGTTATTTCCAATTTTTGTACTTGAAATAGTTAATAACTAAAAATAGTGGCTATCAGTCAAAATTTTGACAGTTTTGTGCTAGAGAAGGTCAAGACCTCTGTGGTGTAAAAGGCCACAGTGAAACCCCATTTTAATGGTTAAAATACAAACATTTCATGCATCTAAAACTGAATGCATTTAGCTACTTTTCACATCAGGTTAAATTTATATTGGATTGTAATTTATTTAATATATCTAATAGTTCTCAAAAAGAAAGCATGGGATATGTGTCTGTAATGCTTTGGGGATAAACCACCGGATTGTTTACCGTATCTGTGCAATGTGAAATTGTCTAATGTGCTCTTTTGGAAATGACGAGGCAGCTCTAGTGCCAGTTTAAAGGGGGTGGAGATGAGGGGTGTTAAATTACTTATGACTCTTCCCACAGACCTACCTACCGCTTATTCTCATGATTTATTCATTATTTTTAGAAAGGGCTAATATGCCATGTAATGGCTCTATAGACTAGGAAAGTGTTTCCCAACCTCGTTTATCTTATGCAATCCTTGCAGCCACACAATGATCTAATTCAGCATCATCATAAATAGTATAGATGTCATTAAAAATGGAGATTGTGGGTAAAACATACTAACTAAACAGCTTTGATCCATTAACCATATTTCAGGGATAAGTTTGTACTTAAAAACCTCTCTCTGGGGATATCCTCAATAGTCTGTGTGTGTGTGTGTGTGTGTGTGTGTGTGTTTAATGGGTTTAATAATGGAAATCACTAGAAGAGTCAGTCTGTTGATCATAAATGCATAAATAGTGAGAAGGAAGGCAAGACTACTAAAGAGCATTCCTATTTCAAGCTTCCTTGTGACAAGTGTTTTGGCCAAGCAAGAGTTTCTGGAAATACCAGTTCTGCTCTTGACAAACTGATACTCTCCTTCTTTTCTGCTGAATAAACAAAGAGATTCTGAACAGTCATCAAAGCCAAAGCAAAAAAAAAAAAAACACATTACTTTCCACACTTTCCACAAAAAGGTATGCTCTCGTGTCACATAGCGTTTTTTGTAACGTTTTTTTTTAGCGTTTTTTGTTGAGTATTTGGTATGTTGGATAAACTGTTACATGAGATCAAAAAACAAACATTAAAATGTAAGAAATAAAATTGTAAGAAATAAAATCACACAACTGTTGTATTTCAACATTTAGGCTGTGAAAAGTTGTAAGCTTTACTTTAAATACAGTATACCGTATATCGTCCAAATGTTCGGGATTAGTAAAAAAAAAAATCTTTTTTGTAAGGATGCATTCAATTAATCAAAAGTTAGAGATAAATAAAAATAAAAATAATCTTAAAGATAAAATGATCCTGAAAAAAATAACAAAGCAGCAAATCAGCATATTAGAATGATTTCTGAAGGATCATGTGACACTGAAGACCTGGAGTAATGATGCTGAAAATTCTTCATTTTAAACTGTAACAATATTTATCATTATTACTGTTTTTGCTGTATGTGAAATGCAGTCTTGGTAAGCATAAGATTAAATAAATAAATAAATAAAAACCTGTCAACCACAAATGTCTGAATTGTAGTGTAAATGCCAAATAAAACAGCACATACAACAGTTAATTTGACGCCAACATTTTCCAAAATATTACACTTTGATGAACATTTTCTGAAAAAGAAATTAACTGACTTAAATGTTATTAGCCATATCTCATACTTAAAAGGGTGCTATTATGCTTTTTCACGTTTTGAACTTTAGTCAGTGTGTGGTGTGTATCTTTGGGCATAAAAAAGATCTACAAAGTTACAAATCTCAAAGTCCACTCCAAAAGGAGATATTTCGTTTTTAAAAAAATCCCTTTTCAAGAACTACAACGAACGGCTCCTTTGGACTACAGCATTTGTTTTCCGCATGCAATGATGTCACAACGCGGTCCATTAGAATATCCCACGGAAATTTGAATTGTTGGAGGGAGGGTAGGGACGAAGTGGAGGATTAGCCTAACTTTAGCGATGCAGCGCGGAGAACCGCTTCAACGAGCCGCAGCACGGCGGGTATAAACACAAGCACTGACTAGAGTGGCCGCTTCGGAGCAGTAACGCACCACAGACATGTGCAGTACAGGGGGTCGAAACCAGTGTTGGGAAGGTTACTTTGGAAATGTCATAGGTTACAGATTACAAGTTACTTGATTTAAAATGTAATAAGTAGTGTAACTTTTCAATTACTTTATTAAAGTAATGTAACATTACTTTTAATTACTTTTTGATTACTTTTCTAAATTTCTAATATTTTCAACTGTTAATCATTTTGAAACATTTAAACCAGGCAGAGTTAACCTTACAGTAGCACTCAACACTGATTACTGTCAGACTTTCAAAATCCTTTATCACTTGAATTAAGATTATAATAAGTAAGGGATAATATACATCTTTATTTTGCGATAACAACTGGCTGAATGTACATTATCTCACTTATTACACAGCTGCTTGATAGATTATTTAGATGTTTTGTGTCAAAATTATTAGACACGAAACACTGATCTGAGTTGAAATATTTGAACGCAAAGCTTCCATGAAGAAATCAGTTGCTAGCAAACGGCAAGTTCAAACTAGACATTTTAGGGATACAGTGCAGTCATACCAGTTTTCTTACACAACATTTCACCACATAAATAATTAAGTAGTAGTACTAGTTTGTTAGTTATCGTATAATCCATTACAGTGTACAAAAAAAAAAAATGGCAGCAGCTGCATTTGTATGAAACAATAGAGCAAGTCCACGATACCAGGATGACAGAATTAAGAAATTGTACACATAATATTGAATTAAGCTTTAATATTTTATTAGCTAACCAAACGCAAAGCTTCCGCCAAGAAAAATTATCAAGCATATAGCACTGACTTAAGTTGCCCCGAAAGAGTCTGAGCTGTGTAATAATTTAATTTAAAGCACAGCCACCACAAATTCAGACTTTTTTTTTTACTTATATTTTTGGGCTTTTTATGCCTTTTATTGTGATAGGACAGTAGAGAGATGACAGGAAAGAGCTGGGAGGAGAGAGGGGAGCGGGATGGCAAAGGACCTCGAGACGGGAATCGAACTCGGGTCACTGTGAGCGCAGTTGCGCTATATGTCATAACAAGATCATAACATAAATAACATCATAACAAGAAATAGTTTAATAGCTATGATACTGGGTTTGAAATCAAATGTTTGCATAGTTATGACAGAAAACACTAGCATCTAACAATGCCTTGGAAAAAACAATCTTAAAAAATAAAGTTTATGCATAAACCCAAATAGGAAATAAAACAGTTATCGAATAAGCATGTGTCCTATTCTGTGTCCTAAACTCCTGAAACACTGGTGTCTCATTTTAGAGCAGTCAATGCAATTTAAAAGAAGTCAATTAAATCTGTAAGTGGGGGTGGGTGTGTGAAAAAATTAAGATGTAATACCCTTTGTAATCACTGGCATTTTTCAAAAGTAACTGTAATTTAATTACATATTTTTTCTCAGTAACTGTAACTAATTACAATTACATTTATTTTGTAATTAAATTGCGTAATTCCGTTACATGTAACTAGTTATTTCCCAGCACTGGTCGAAACACATGCCGAAGCCACAACCTACTCCGGTAGATCTAGACGTGTGTATGTGGTAAGAGATTTATTCATCATACAGTGTAGATAGCTTCACTTATAATGCAAATGTTTTTTAAAATGCATAAACTTGCACTAGAATAGGCTAGGCTGATCAGTGATGATGTTCTTTATTATTGTTAGGCTGCTTTTAGCCTTATGCTGGAGCTGGTTTCGGGCAATGAAACTATGTAAATAATTAAATACATTAGCATGATAATATCATGTATTGGCGATCTTGCAGGATGACGATAGGACCCAACACTACTGTAGCGTATTATTTACTCACCCTCCATGCATCCTAGGTGTATATGACTTCCTTCTTTCAGACGAATGCACTCGGAATTATATTAAAAATTTATCATGGCACTCCCAAGCTTTCGAACAGCATAGATGGGTGTCTTTCCTCATCAGTCCAAAACAAGTCCAATAATATGCATCCATCCATAGCAAAAAGTGCCTCACACGGCTACGGGGGGTTAATAAAGGCCTCATGTAGCGAATCGATGCATTTTTGTAAGAAAAATATCCATATTTAAAACGTAAGAATCACTTTAATCTAGCTTGCGCTAACAGTTGTACACAAAACTTCTTTCTTTGACAAGGGGCGTGGCAGTATTGAAACACCGTCTAAGATGTTCGCCAATCGCAACGCAGTGGGACAGCTAACCAATCACAACACATTTCGTTCTTTGGAAGGTGGGCCTTCATTAAACCCGGAACTAATCGAGCCTTATGTGCCAGGCTGGGAGAAATGCGTAATAATGTAAATTATGTTAAAAATAATGCGTTTTTCGAACCACCAAGCATGAAAGCATGTTCTATTACACCCTCAAAACAAAATCAAGACTTTGTAAAAGACCATAATAGGACCCCTTTAATGTTTTGTAAGACAACACGGTCAAGTTAAGAGGCCAGAAATGTTATTAGTGCAAATATAGGTGTGTCATTAAATTTCCTATAAAACTCTATAGCAGAATACACATCTAATGTGGTAAACCTATTTTAATGTTTCATTCACAAATTGTTGTTTGATGGACCTGTTTTGGCATTTAACATAACCTCTCCTCCTGTCTATCCACACCATGTCTTCATTTTCCCTGCAAACAGACTTCAAGCCAAATTCTTTGTTTCGTAACAAAGGCCCAGTGATGTCATCACATGCAGACAGAGCAGAGGAGGAGGTTAAAGGGCCGGTGGACAGCAGGAGACAGACTCACAAACTGCTACTCCATACAGATACAATCATTTCTTCGGCTCAGACGTTCACGGTGCACTTTCATTAAGTATACGTACATGTTTGCTTGACAAACATGAGAGGGAA
This sequence comes from Labeo catla, assembly GCA_012976165.1. NCBI lineage: Eukaryota > Metazoa > Chordata > Actinopteri > Cypriniformes > Cyprinidae > Labeo > Labeo catla. Next base: position 65,505 of record VONZ01001112.1, on the reverse strand, counting down.
TGCAGAAAGAGAAGTTGGTCTCAAACCCATCATGCCTTTGCTGCCCTCACATGGTAGCACTTGGTTTGTATAACAACTGCAAAGAATTTTTCTCTGTTTATTATTGTATTAAATCATATGATGCTGTTTTAGTTCAGTAATATATCAACTTTAATGCATTAGTAGCAGACATAATAGATTAGGAATATTATTATTGTGAATGTTAATCTGTGTTAAAATTATCAAGCAAGTCATTTATTTTTAGGGGAAAAGCATCTAAAGCAAGGTTTTCTTTCACAATATACTGTTTTTTGATTAATGGAACAAGAAGAGCAGGCAAAATGGATTAATATTAGTTCTAATAGGCCTACAAATTATTAAACCCACTGGTGCTGCTCGTGTAGCGGCCAATTTTTTTTTTCTCCCAATGAAATGAATGTACTTTTTTAGTTCAATAATACTTTATGTAATATTTTGTATTTTTGCATTTTATGGTACTAAATTATCTGTATGTTACAGTTATGATCCATTTATTACCTGTTAACCACTTTTTGAGCATGAAAATGCAATTTTTGAGCTGAAAATAAAATTTCCAGCTTACACTGTCATAATTCTTTGGAGCACAGATTCAAGTTTGGTTTTTAACGAAGAACAATTCAAGTGTGACTATTTTTTACAACCATGTAATCTTTTAGATTCATTACAATTTTCAGCCAAAAATGACTGAGCAGCACTAGAGAGGTAATTATTAATATAGAATTATTAATATGGTTGCACTGTGTAAGAATTTGCCAGTTTTATTTACACTGTGGTTGTTTTTGTTGTCATGTTTTGTTAAGTTACTCATTATTTAGCAAACATGATTTTAAACTAATGATTTCAAAATGTGTTTGCTTCTGTAGTTAAAATTGTTGATTGTTTAAAAAAATGTTAGCTGATGTTGCTACCTCATGTCATGATGAAAACATACCTCTGGGAACTTTTTTGCAAGTCGTGAAATAACGTTACGTACCAATAACAGCGGGGCTTATAAAAAATAATGTGCTTTTCACTGCACCCAAAATGTATGATTGCAGAAAAAAAATATATGATTGTATTGGACATTTATGGAGCAACAGATTTTGTGTGAAAATAAATCATACAAGTGGTTAATTTTGTTTAACAATCTTATAAATGTATGAGGTGGCAAAGGGTAAAAGGTTCACCAGCATGGGGTAAAAGGCACACAGTATAGATACTTTAAAATAATGTCAAGTTAAAACTTGTTAAAAGCAAAGTTTATACTATTTTTTTGCTTGTAATAAAAAATAATAATAAATAAAACAATTAACTTTTGTTCATAAAAGTAAATAAATAAATATACTGTCATTAAAATATGTTAATATAAAATATAGCCTATATTTTAAAATAGAGAAACAAAAAAAAGGAGGAAAAAAAGTTTTAAAAAGTAAAGATTCTGAGATTACTGAAGGAGATCCAATAATAATTTAATATGGATTTACAGTAGTGATTAATATCATGTTTTAAAATATAATGGTTTCATTCTAAACTACTGTTTTAAATATCTTAAAACTGAAAATTATTAAGAAGACCTTTGTCTCAAGATATATTCAAGAATTTTAGCAATTCTCATCATTTGCTACCTAAATCTACAACATTTTTAAATTTAAAACATAAAATATTAGATCAAGTAAGCACAGAATCGACTTTGTCTTGCTGCCTGCGATCGTGTCAAAGATCAGCCAAATTTGCACATGTATGTTGAAAAGCGGATGCTTTGGAAAGTTTTGCCCCGTTGTACCCTACATATCACTGCAGTTTCCAACAACAAAGAACACTAGAGGCGGTAAAACAGCGAGAACTTGTAATCGTCTTTGTACACATGATTACAGTCCTATATGTATCGCTTTCCAAATGTAACTTGCCTGGTACCCAACAAACACAGTTACGTTGTGGCAACGTCGCTGCCACGTTCTATTTTTACTTTGGCAACGTTGCAGTCTACGTCCTTGCGACATTGTAGCAACGTTGAAATGTAAGACGTGAAAAGGCTGTAGCAACGTTGTTGCGCGACATTCAGCAACTGCGAGACGACGTTCCGACAACATTTATTTTTATGCCAGATTATAAATCTGCGTCTTATTTTTTTATTTACTTTATTTGCATTTTTTTTTTTTTTAAATGCTGTTTAATCATTAATTGTTCTTTTTAACATTAAACCTGCTATGAAACTTCAAAGAGGAAAAAATGCCATACAGGTTCATATAATCCAACTTTATTAAAACATTGCATACATGGAAAAAAGGCATTTGAGAACGTTTGCTGACAAACAAAAAGAAAAGCAGCAGCAGGTCACCGGCCGAGGTGGTCTCCGGACTGGTAAATACAGCGGGCAGGGGAGCGCAGTCGAGAGCGACTTAGACACAAGTCAAAACCAGACAGACAGTCCGGGGCCAGAGAATGATGTGCGGCAGGCACAGGTCTAAACAGAGAACAATAAAATAGCAAAAAATCAAAAATCAAATACCAAGCCACTAATGTAGGACTCAAATAGGAGCTTGATACGACAGACTTTATCAGTCGGCTTTGCCTATTCCTACTTATAAATGCGCATCATTCAGTAGTGTCCTGACAGTCCACTACATGAATAGCTACTTTAGTTGCGTGTAAATAAATTTAAATATTCCCTAAACTCAAACAGTAAAGACAGTGATGATGCTTCCTTTGAAACGTTTAATGATTGAGCCTGCTGCGCCCGCGCCCGCTCCGTCCCCCTACTCCATTCTGCGTGTTAATACACGAGAGCATGTTAGGGGAGGCGCGCAGAGTGTAAAATCATTATTATTGATTACTAATTTGAATCAGTACATTTATAGTTAAAACAATACCTTGAAAGTGAAAAGAAGCAGGTTTTTACGATCAGAAATTTCTTAAACCGGTGAACCTCTGTAAACTTTACCAGCGGTAAAGTTTAAAAATTAACACTTTTGAAAGAGTTAACATTATTAACACCCTGACAGTGTTACTAACAAACTTTTAACATGTAAAATATTAACACCAGAATGGATGATGAAAATACCAAAGTTGGATTAACTGGTCAACAGCAACAATGTTCAGGTGGAAAAAAAAACACACAAAACAATGCACATTTACATTTATTTACAAAATGAAACGTATAATTTTCCCTGCAACAAAATTTCTTCACATTCAGTGTTTTCAATACACAGGGATGGGCAGTATTTTAGATAAATGTATTTAAAATACGTATTTGAAATACAAAATACTATTTTGTATTTTGTATTGTAAAGCCTTTGGGAAAAATCTAGTGTAATTTGTATTTAAATACATTTAAGATGAGTATTTTGTATTTTCAAAATACATAAAATACTTTGTGCCAATCAACCTCTTTATCAGGGTGCTGATTTAGTTCAGACACATCCCTCCCCGAACCTTAACACTCATGCACGTGAGCTGCCTGTAGCAGAGTCAGCATTGGATCAGCAACTTTTCTCAGTTTTCTGCATTAAGGTAAGGGTGTCATCATGATCAATTCCTTGTTGATTAAAGTTAAAATGGTGCATCATTCAGATTTGCCTTCAGTAAACATGAAAGAATAAAAAAGCACCGACACGTGTAGGAGAAAAAGAGCCTTAGCTGCCTGTTAGCCAATCAGTTTTGATAGGTTTTTTTTTAATTACTGCATGTTAGGGCTGGGTGATATGACAGAACTTTATATATCTTAGGCAGCGATGATATAAAGTGTGAATCGATTAAACTTTTCAAAATTGTTTACATAGGCCTAGGTCATTTAGAGCAAATAAATCCTTGCAGTGTTTAGTGGGGCAGCAGGAATTATTGGAACGTTGGGGTGGATGAAGAAGCATGAATGAATGAATGAATAATATAGTGTGATGTTCTTGGTTCAGTTGTACTTTGCTGTTTAAAGCGCGAAATGAGATTCATATTTACACTTGCACGTTTGCCAGGTAAAGTTGTTTTTTTTTTTGTGCGCACACTCCGTGACAGAGTGGAATAACGACAATGTGCCTTGTTATATAATTCTGTAAATCGGAGGGGCAACTCGGTAATTGTTCTCCACACCAAAATAATCAAATAATCCCGTTAAACGCAGTATTTGAATTTGTAACTTGTGATTTTAGAAAAAAAAAAAAAAACATTAATCTGTGTAACACTAAATTGTATTTTTTTTTAATTCATTAAACATTTTCTTTTAATTAACGAATGTATGAAACATGGACCATTACTTTATTCAATATTTCTGCTATGCAGGCTCATTTAGTAAATTTTAGCATTTTACAAACATGGTGCTTAATGAAAATGCCATTTCCATGCCATGTAACATTTCCGAATTGTGATTATGTTCCCCCATCTATGCAAATGATTGATGTAGAGACAAAAGAAGGTTAATCACTGTCTGTCACCATCACTTTAATGTAGTGATTGTGTGCATTTGTTATGACACTGATGCATGATGCACAACTCTTCAGCTTTTAGATTTATTCTTCAAAAAAAAAAATATATATATATATATATATATATATTATAATTTTTTATAAACTTTCTAACTGTATATAGGAGCAAACTTTACATGAAATAAATATAAAAGTTGCTATGCTTAAAAAGTATTGTACAACCTGCAAAAAAAAAAAAAGAAATTCAGTTAGTTTTTGACGTGGTTTTAAAACTTGCTGCGAAGTAAAAATAATATTTTGGTCATATTGCCCATCCCTGCTCTTTGCTCACCACAAGGAATAGCCTGCATTGTAACCTGGTCAGAAGTAAGTATATAAATGGCTGCTATTTTTCACTACATAAGTTTATTTGTGATTAGCAGCAAGGAAGCAAGCACTAAAGAAAGAAAGAAAGAAAGAGAGAGGGAGATTATGGTGACAGAATGACAGAGAGAGCAGAGTTCTTGTTACTGAGTTGAAGTCATGATGGTGATAAAACGTAATAAAAGATGTTTGGGGAAAAAAAAATTAGTTTTGTTTTTCCTAGGGGAAGGGAAGATCATTTCTAATCAGTAGTACATCTAAATGTTTTTGTTTTGCATTCAGAATATGTCCAGATATATTTCAGCCTAATAGGGATGCCTGCACTTGATGGCCAATTTCACATGTATTTTGTGTATTTTAAAAATACAAAATACTGTATTTGTATTTAAATACATTTTTTTACACAGTATTTTGTATTTGTATTTAAATACATTTTTCCACTCAGTATTTTGTATTTTTATTTTAAATACATTTCTATGTATTTATGCCCATCTCTGTCAATACATGTAAAAACATGTTCTTACAGCAATTAAAACATCATAATGCCAAGGCATATCAATGCAAAGACACAAAATACACATTCTAATGTGGTGCATATTATGTACTCTTAATGTCATATGGTTTATAATGACAACAACAGTCTTTGTTAATGGTGTTTGGACCTCCTTGAAGAGAGTATAGTCTCATTTTTTGTTTTCAGCATGACAAGATGCGTTTCTCTGCAGTTTTCAGCCAAGCAAGATATACATTCTCACTTGCAGCATCACAAAAGTGCTCCTGTAAAATTGAAAAATAAAACAAAACATAAAAAACAGGATAAGTTCACATCCATTTATCAGGTGAAATGTCAGAGACAAGTGTCAAATAGTCAAGTCACCATTATATATAATGTTTTTTACAATGTAGAGTTTTAAAGCAGCTTTACAGTATTAAAAGGTTACTCCACTCCAAAATGAAAATTGTCATTATTCTCACAAAGAAATAAAAAAATTACAACTTTATTCAAAAATTTGTCTCCTCTGCATTACCCTATAGCACCATTTTAGAATGTTTTACCTGAACACAAATGGCGTATGCTGTTTTGTGTCATCTGTGCCACACAGATACGTCTTCTATATTTATTTACACTTTGATTTGAACAATACTCTGTTTGCATTCAGGTGATACTGATGCAGAGGAGACTAATTATTTTTGTTTTCTTTGCATACAAAAAGTATGTTCCCGTAGCTTTGTAAGACATGTCACATGGATTATTTTATGGATCTCCTTGCCACATTTCTGGACGTTGATTGTGTTAATTACATTACTGTATATATGGGAGGGTCAGAAAGCTGTCAGAATGCATCAAAAATATCTTAATTTGTGCTCTGAAGATGAACTAAGCTTTTACAGGTTTGGAACAACATGGGGGTAAGTGGTTAATGACAAAATTTTCATTCTGGGGTGGAGTAGCCCTTTAAACAGGGAAATAGTGTGTTAAAATAGTTCTGTTTTCCTCTGGCCAGACGAAATTTTAAATCTACCTTGCAACAAAGTTTGTGCAGAGAACTCATCTGGTTCCTGTGGTCTTGTCCGGATCACCATCTAGGTGACAAGGTCTTCAGATGGGATCAGTCTCTGGCGCTCATCTATTTGTCCTGGTCTCCGCTGACATTCAGGGCTGTAGAGATCATCTCTAGGTGCTGATCCACTATCTGGGCTGGGTACGGACTATATCCGGGTACCTGCAGTGACCATTTGACCTGGATACAGTCTGGATCTGGGTGGCTACAGTGACCTCGAAATAAGAACCAAAAAGACTAACATTAATGTAGATGCCAATCTGACAGTTTAAATCTAGATAATACAATAGAATACAAAAAGCAAATAAATTACTTTGAGTAAAAGCATTTAATTCACTGTAAATTTATGTACATATATATTGTCAGTCTTACTGGAAAATTGGTCTTTTAACATCAGCGACAAAGTCATAATTCCAAGTGCGTACTGATCTCTCTCTACATTTAAGTTGGACTCCTCCTACCAAAATGAATGCGCATAAATGGGACAGCACATAAATAAATGACAGTGCAAACCCAAAGGAAACCAGATTCTTTCTTATTATTGTTTAAAAAAAAAGCATCTTAAAATATGCAATTATGGCTTACCCATGTCTCTGTTATGTGTCCTAACAAAAATCTTCTCATCCGACTTAATGTATTGGTGGATTCATACTCTTCAAGCACATCATCTCCTGAGCGAAAGAAAAACAATCCATCTGAGAAAAGTTTAGGAGTGCACAACACATAAATGTTGCTATAACTCAATATGATCTTATGAAATACATATTTTAAATGAGATAAAAAAACTTACTTCTAGTGTTTCCCTATTAAAAGTGACCTCCATCAGCATTACATAGCAAATCTGTGAGAAACATTTAGGCTCGTTTAGGTGCATAGCATACAAATATCTTAATAAAGATATGATCTTTATATAATACCTAATGTAAATGAAATAAAACCTTTACTTTGTTTTTCTTGATAAAACCAACTTTCCTGCTCAACATCGCAAGTTAAAGAAAATATCACTCTGAGAAAAAGTTTAGGAGTGCACAATCCTTAAATATTGCTATTAATGAGGTAAAACACTTACTACTGATGTTTACCTGGTAAAAGCGACCTCCGTACTCCACACTGCATAGCAATTCAAATCTGTGAGAAACGTTTAGGCTTATTTAGGGCATACAGCATACAAATATTTTTAAAAAGTAATATTATCTTATAAAATACATAATGTAAATGAGATAAAACACTTACTTTCTCCTTTTTCCTTGATAAAAACAACTTTCCTGGCTGCTGCGCATTGCGAGTGAAAGAAAATTTCGTTCTGAGAAAAAGTTTAGGCGTGCACAACACATAAATATCGCTATTAATCAATGTGTTGTATACTGTTAAACCCCTGATGTCACATGGATGTCACATTACCAATCTCCTTGCCATGTTTCTGGACGTTGATTGTGTTAATTACACACACACACACAAACATATATTATAAATTATGCATATACCCACTTCTTCAGGCACCACTACATCACTGCTTTTGCACTGAGACATTTTAAAGTTATTTTAAACATCTATCAAATCTTTTTTTTTTTTTTTTCATTTTTTTAGGTCCTTATTATAATAGGATAGTACAGATATGAAAGAAAAAGATGTGAATGAAATGTGTAGGGTGACAGGTTTGAGCTCAAGTATATGAATACTTACTTAAAATTGGGAGAAGAAGTCCAATGAACCATCTTGTAAATGTGGGGTAACTGATCGCTGTAAAATTAAATGTCAAACTTAGTATCATGCCAATACCAGCTGTACAGAACATTAAAGCAATATTAAAAATCTCACACTTGGTTTTTAGTTTGGATTAATCTAGTATATATGAAAAGGACCTAATATAAATAAATAAATAAATAAATAAATAAATAAATAAATTTGTTCCTTTAACAATGATTATTCTATATTTAATTTATACAGTGAAAAAAATGCAAATTTATTTGATTATTTAATTTCTGTACCTACAAACCTAAGCAGTGTTTAATACGTTTTTGTAATAATTAATGTGATTAATTTTATAATAATTAATAGTGTTCTAATAGATAAATATATAGATGTCCTATATATACTATCTATCTATCTGTCTATCTGCTAAATTGACGCCTAATATCAGTATGAAAAGCGATAAGATCTGATGATTGGTTAATGAATTTTAATCACGTTGTCTGCTTTGGCTCAAACTGATTTGCTGAAATCAGAACGTGAACGCAATCTGTGAGCCTTAGTCAATGAAAACTAATTCATTTTAACTGGAAAAAAATGATCTATATACTGTGCCAATTTTAATCTCATTGTAAGACATTATAGCGTGTGTGAGAGAAACGCGGAGCTCTTTCCTCAGCCAATAATGCGCTCACTGTTCTACATAGACAGAGTGAAACATAACCGTTCAGTCCGAGTGCTCAAATGTAGGAACAGATGTACACGTTTAACAAAAACACTGGCGAGTTAAATCTAACAATTTATTGGCCAATAGGTAACAGATATTATTTGTAGACTAGATTGAATGCGCTTATGTTGCTGTCTGTTGTGCTGAAATGTTAATCACTTTTCATAGCTTCATTATGGCTTATAACTTTTGGCGTAATGTTAAGACACTTTATCATTTACATGACCTGAATATGTTTAACTCTTTTTCCTAAATATCAGCAACGTTATCTGAATAGTGAAAGAAATATAGTTAGCATTACACCAAACCCGATCGCAAACGGGTTTATGTGAATTGTCAGCTATTCTGTCCATTCAGTTTATTAGCAGAACAAATACATCTCACATTGGACACGAAAATTGTAGGTTTCGTTTGGATATTTACATATTTATCTGAGAAAAACCAAAGCAATACTCACTTATCCTGGCTTGAAAAAGAATAACGGCCCAACGGTCTGTTCAGTTGTAAAATGCGCTTCGGAACAGTGACGAGTACACGTCGTACAGTGGTTGTCCAGACAGCCTAAGCACAACCTTCAGCGATCCATGGTTGAATGACAACATTGTGACAACGCAGTAACAACCTTAACAAGACAATGTAGAACCAACAACCATTTAGCCATGTTGTTACAACGTTGCTAAAAGGTTGGCTACGTTGTGGCAACGTTCTGTGTTTGTTGGGGACATACCCTAACTGTCATGAACCGGAACAAAACAGTCCAGGCAGAGTGAGACAAGACGAGCATTTGACATTAAAAAGTATATAAATTGTATTATTTTTATGAAAATAACCGATCGTTACGCTAGATAAGACCTTTCTTTCCCGGCTAATATCATTTACAACCGCATTTGGGATCGTTTGAAGCTGCATTTAAACTACATTTTGGAAGTTTAAAATCGGGGCACCATATCAGTCCATTATTTGGAGAAAAATGCTGAAATGTTTTCCTCAAAAAGCATAATTTCTTTACGACTGAACAAAGAAAGACATGAACATCTTGGATGACAATGGGGTGAGTACATTATATGTGAATCTTTGTTTTGGAAGTGGACTTCACCTTTAATTTAAGACAAATGCATTCTTCCTTCTTCATTTCTTAAAGCAAGAAACAAGATGTAATTACAACATTAAGAAAAAGAACAACGCACATAGAACTCTTCCAAGCTGATATAGTTTAACATATTTTGACTTATTTAATCTAAATAAGTAATTGTTGAAATAATGGATCATTTTTGGCCATGGCGACTTCACATTTTATCTTCAGTGAATGCATTTACTTTTAAAAAGTGAATTCAACTGATGAGAAATGTTTTGTGCAATACGTGCCTCCAAGTTCTCTGAACATCTCAGCACAATGGAAAGCAGGGCCATAAAACTGAACACAAGGCCTTACAGAGGAGTGAGTGATATTGTGATGGCTCACAAAAGACACGTCCTCAGCTTTTAAGAGTTATGGAATAGATTCTGGAAACCAGTGTTAGAAAGTGCAGAGTTGCCATGGTGATGCATATCCCATTCTCAGCGGAGAACATTTAGTCTCAAGCCCTCCAAGGTAAGCATTGTAGAAGAAAAGTAAAGCACGCCGTGCACCAATGCACTCCATTCAGAGTAGCCTTGAGCGAATGAAGTCGAGCTGAGACTCTCGGAGATGTAGGTGTTGTTTACACAGCAGACGGTGAGGATTTGTCTTCTGTGAAGAAATATGAGATGCTCTCATATTGCCAGAATGTTCTTGATATTTCTGGATACTGGTGATATTTCACCCAAAATATGAAACATTATTAAATTATTCTGATATGTTGACTAACACACTAAAGCACATATATGTGTTAGTTGATATTAACAGCTAATACATGTTTAAATATACTAAATTGCAAATTCATCCTTACAAATGTGTAACTACAAATGCATGGCATACAAGTTTCAATAGAAATGACGTTAAAGTACATTTTAGTTTACCATAAATGCTTGTCAGTACATTCAGCTGAATACTTTAACCATATTTCAGAAATATTTAATTACATATAAAGATCTTAAATGGCTCAAAAAGCACTCTGAAGTTCAGCTAATTGCATTTAATATCAGTTTAAACCAAAGTGAAGCCTTTTAGATGTCAGCTGTAATAGAGAATCATGATCGTGAGCATACCAATATAGAATATTGTTATCTTTGTCGTGACACCTCAGTTCGTTTTATCGCACCATTAGCTGTTTTTCTATTTCTATTAAAAGAGAGCCATCAGCATCATTACGCACATAGAGATTAATGGAATGTGAAAAGGCTTCGTTCATATAGATGCAATTCCCGAGGCACCAGTCTCATCTAGACAAACAGAACAACACAAGCGTGTTTACCTTTACCACTTTGACCAAATGTTTCCGTGCGCCCACACAGATCAAATGGGCTTTCCATCTGGAAATCAGTCAGTAATTGAAAATGATGCTTGTTTTAGAAAATTATGCAATTCGTAACGTTTTCTGGGAAGTCAATCATTAGCAACCCCACAATTATCAGGACGACTGAGGGAAATAAGCTGAATTATTGCCACCCACATGCTACTCATGCCGCTATTATGAAAGCTGCACATTGACGTATTAATTTCAAAAACAATATTATACAACAATTGATTTTAGTTAATGAGTTTGATTATTTAAGCAGCGTTACAAGAGTGCTTATATTTAGCACAAAAGCACTGGGATTTTTAATCGTCTGTATCACTTTGCTTGTCTTTTTACAGCATTTCAGACCAGCTTTAGTTTATGTGTTTCTCTGTGACATCAAGAGCTTGGTTGGAAATACTTTCATTAGCAAAGAGGCCAATTTTTAATGAACTGTTCACTACGATTTGAAAGTATGGGGTCAGGATGATTTTCTTTTTAAAGAAATAAATAATTTTATTCAGCAAGCAAACCGAAGTGCAAGGTTGATCGAAAGTGACAGTAAAAATATTTAGAATGTTACAAAAGTTTTTAAAAAAAATAAATGTTCTTTTGAACGTTCTATTCATCAAACAACCCTAAAAAAAATGTTTTATCACAGTTTACAGAAGGCTCAAACACTCACTGATGCTTCAGAAGGAAACATGAAGCATAAAGAGCTGGGGGTGTAAACTTTTGAACTGAATGAAGATTTTTATTTTTATTTTTTTATTCATCAAACAACCCTAAAAAAAATGTTTTATCACAGTTTACAGAAGGCTCAAACACTCACTGATGCTTCAGAAGGAAACATGAAGCATAAAGAGCTGGGGGTGTAAACTTTTGAACTGAATGAAGATTTTTATTCATATCTTTTTCATTTAGCACTGCCCTTCAGAAGCTACAGAAGATATGGATATGTTCCCAGAAGACAGAGTAACTGAAATTTACCCTGATCTTCAAATTCCAAAAGTTATCAACCCCCAACCTTCTGTAATAGTTGCATATGAGTCCCTCAGTTGTCCTCAGTGTGAAAAGATGAATCTCAAAATCATACAGTCATTGTTAGAAAGGGTTCAAAAACACAAAAAAAACCTGAAAAACCAAAGAATTTGTGGGACCTGAAAGATTTTTCTGAAGAACTGTTCAGGACAAACAAGGGACTCATGAACGAGTATCACTAAACAAAACAAAACACAGCTATGGATCATTCAGGTATAAATTCAACTATAATTTTCACTTGTGGACTATATGTAAACATCTTTTGTGTGAAATATTTTAAAGTCAGCACTAAATAAAGAAATAACATGCATTTTGTATGATTCCTCCTATTTTGCAAAGTATGTGTAAACTTTTGACCTCAGCTCTGTTAATACAAATGAAATGGTAACATCTAAATTAGCTGGTTTTGTTTAAGTTGAATGTATTATTTAACATCACTAAAATAACCTAAATTAATTTATATCAACAAGCTCAATATGGGTTGAATCAGGGAGAAATAGCTCATTAAGGTAACAGTTGCAGGTTGCCACTTTTTGCAGCTTTTTACAGCATTTTTAAAATCTAAATTAAGCTTTTAAAATTGTGACCCTGGACAACAAAACCAGTCTTAAATAACACTGCTATATTTGTAGCAATAGCCAAAAATACATTGTATGGGTCAAAATGATTGATTTTTCTTTTATGCTAAAAATCATTAGGATGTTAAGTAAAAATCATGCTCCATGAAGATATTTTGTAAATTTCCTACCGTAAATATATCAAAACAATTTTAGATTAGTAATATGCATTGCTAGGAACTTTGTTTGGACAACTTTAAAGGTGATTTTCTCAATATTTATATTTTTTTGTACCCTCAGATTCCAGATTTTCAAATAGTTGTATCTCAGACAAATATTGTCCTACCCTAACAAACCATTCATCAATAAAAGGCTTATTTATTCAGCCTTTAGCCAATGTATAAATCTCAATTTCAAAAAACTGACTCTTTTGACTGGTTTTGTGGTCCAGGGTCACAATTGCTTTTTAAAAAAAGCTTTTAAAACTTTCGACTTTATCAGCAATAAAATAAGCAGATTTTAGGCAGGTATTATAGTTGCATTTAACTGACAATACTTAGCTCTACATGAAAATGGCCCAGATCCAAGTAACACTGCGGTGGGCACTACCTTAAATAGGCAGCAGAATTGTTCAGATTCAGCAGACGAACCCAAAGCGCTGAATGACGCACCACACGAGACCACCCATCCATCATCAGCATAAAAAAGCACTGCGGGAGCCGCGTACAACTCACTGCACCGAGAGCACGGGGTGCTGCGCGTCCCCTACACCGCCGTCCTGCCGACTAGAGCACCAAGCTGTTCTGGATGATACCAGCAAGGAGCATGGAGGTGAACACAACTGAGAAAGCTCTTCTTTCAGTTGGTGGCACCGCGACGCTCTCCTGTTGCAGCTATCATTCCGAAGGCACCGCAACAGTTGACATGCATTTGCAGTGCGCGTCGCACTGGAGACATCCAGAGCAAAAGGCGCGAGTGGTCCGCTCCTCCAGCACTGGAAAGCGACCCTCGTCGTCTGAACGCAAACCCCGGAGATCCCTGGACCCGTTCTCCGCGCCTCAGCTCCATAAAACAAAGCAAATGAGATATGAGAGTAAAAACGACGAGCTGGTCAGTGTAAAACCCAGTCACTACCGGCGCATAGTTGTGCTCGGAGCGCCACGAGTGGGTAAAACGGCGATCATACGCCGTTTTTTGGGTGATGGATTCGAGGAACAGTACGAGCCAACAACCGAAGACTTTCACAGCAAACTCTACCACATCAGAGGAGAGAGATACCAGTTAGACATCCTGGACGCGTCCAAAGAGAGAGACTTTCCGGCCAAGCGAAGACTGTCTATTTTGACAGGTCAGTGTGTGCACTGTGTTTTTACTTATTTACTGTTCTTTAATTCGTTTAATTATTGTCAGTGGTTTACAAAGTTCTCATTTCATGCGCTTTACGACCTCAACAGGTGATATATTCCTGCTGGTGTTCAGCGTGACTGACCAGGAGTCTTTAACAGAGATCTGCTCATTACGCGAGGAGATTTTCACTGCCAAATCCAAGCTGACCAAGTCCAAAGAAAACAGACAGCTTCCGATTATAATCTGTGGCAATAAAACTGACTTAAACTCCTCGAGAGCTGTGCAGCCCTCCGACACCTGCCAGTCTCTCGGGGAGGACAGTGCCCTCTTTGAGGTGTCTGCCAAAGAATGCACCAACCTGGAGGAGATGTTCGAGGCCCTGGCGGTGCTGGGAGGGCTCCCCACAGAAACCAGACCCTCTCTCCATCGAGACATCTCCATCCACACGTATCAAGCGCTGAGCAGCAGAAAGAGAAACAAAAGAGCCATAAATGAGCCGTGTGGCGCCGTGCAGCCGCTGGCTCGCAGACCGAGTTTCAGTAGCGATCTGCGGCGCGTCATGGGCCCGAGCACACCTAAACGAAGTACACCTATTGAGAGGTGCCAAATACAGTAAAAGAGTAACGCTAGGGACTCTGTTTCAAACCTATGAATAATAATTATTCAACGATGTAAGAATTATTATATTCTATAAGTCCCTGGCTGGACCAGAGGACAGATTTGATGAAATGTATTTATTATAACCCTGTTGGAAAATCAGACTTAAGATGGTATAGCTGGTCAAAACTGGTCATTATCTGGTGTAAACCAGTAGACAAACTGGTGGATCAGCAACCGTCTGGTTATTGGTGGTCAACCACACTGTTGAAAGTGGAATTGCTACCTTAAAAAGACCAATTTCTACCTGAATAAACCCATAAACATGAGTTTTATTGGTATAAATGAATGTATTTAGATTGATTCATTGATGTTAATGAATGTATTTGACTTTAAAAAAAAAACAGCTATAGATGTTACCATTTTCAGGTTACCATTTATTTTCAATGTAGCTGGTCTAAACTGGTTTGGTTTAGCTAGAAACTGTTGCAAAACAGCTACAGATCATTTTCCAACAGGGAAATGTTGTAAAGCAGACATGCATGTTTTCTTTATATTGAATGTATTACCTCAGATGTGTTTCCACATTTCTTATACTAACTATAAAATACGCAGTGACGCGTTTTTTGCTTGATAATAGACCTGTTACCTCAAATTTGTTTCCACTTTGTCTTGTATTACGGACAATAAAAATAGTCTCTAAGAAATACTGCGTCGTTTTTTTTTCTCAAAATACATTAGTTTGTTCATCAATTCAAGGTCACTGACAACAGTACGTTCCCTTCATTTGTAGAAATTTCGAACATTGATAATAATTGATTCCTGCGCAACCAACATTCGAACGATTCCTAAAGGATCGTGACACAAATCCATAGGACAAATGATAGAATGTAACGTCACCTAATTCATATTCATGAGCCGAGCTATATTTAGACCGTGTTCCCCAACTCAGCTCAGTCTTGCAGACAGACAGTACCTACGCCTCTGCTATAAGCAGAAACCAGAGTACTCACAGTATTACCATTTATGGCTGAACAACGGGAAGAAAGGAGTGGGTGGTGAAGCAATGGCTCTGCAGTGGCTTGAGTCATCATCGCTATGCTGGCGTAAAATTCTCTCATATTAGTAAGAATATGCGCCCACGCACTCCTATCTGTGAATCCTTGACAATACAGTGCAATCACGCTTTGCATAACAGACATTATACAACACGATGTAACTGTAGCGCGACTGAAAGAAATTGATTTCTTTAGACTTTTGAACATTCGTGCATCCAGTTATGACTATAAGAATGACAACCTACATTAACAGTAGCACAAGTAAGCATAACACAGACGTTTTAGTGCATACACCGATATTTGCATTATACTGTTTGGTAGCGTTATGCAAAAGGCGCTCAGTACCATGGACAGCGAAGCGCACGTTAAATTGAAAGCATTTCCTGTTATGAATAGCTTGAAAATGTTGTCTGAGCTACATCACTAAATGATGATTTTCAAAATGATAACCAAACTAACTAAATATATTTTAATTGTGCTTAAACAAGGAATAAATACTGTGAATAGGGAGCAAAATTAACAATTCATGATTCTTCAATGACCTTCTCTCTAACTCAGAATGTGGGTGGTTGGGAGAAGAGAAACTTAAAATGGCAGATGCAATGAGAAATCACTTCTATGCCAAATAACTCAAGATAATAAAGCCCCTACGGAATACAATCACATTAAATGTCACAGATCAGATTCCTGAATGTGTGAAAATATTACTTCAAAATATTAACTCTGTAAAAATTGCCATTTCATTACCGAACATAAGACAACAGTTTGTGGCTCAATAGCAAATAAGAGTGTCCACAATCAATAAAAAGATAAATATTTTACAAATCCGGTTTAAAACACATGCCAAGTTTTTAGAAATACCCTTTGTATTCGTATTGGTTTCACATGGTTTTGAAATACTTTCATACCATTTTCAGAAACGTTTCAGTTTGATGTGATGACCATAAAATACTGTATTTTCCACTCACCTTGAATACATGTGTATGATCTTAAACATATACATATATATATATATATATATATATATATTTAATATAAAAAGTGTAAAAAATGGACTTAAAATCACAATTAAATGGACGTAGCAGCATATCTTGTCTTCCATATTGTTACCTACATCACAAATGCAACAAATGTAAACAAATTAAAGGGATAGTTCAAGCAAAAATGAAAATTCTGCCATTAATTATTTTTACCCTCATGTCGTTCCAAACCCGTAAGAGCTTCGTTCATCTTCATCTTCGTTAGCTTCATTAAATTACGGTTGAACTACTGATGTCACATGAACTATTTTATCGATGTCCTCACTATGTTTCTGGGCCTTGAACATATCAGTTGTGTTGCTGTCTATGCAGGCTCAGAAAGCTCTCGGATTTCATCCAAAAAATCTTAATTTGTGTTCTGAAGATGAACAAAGGTCTTATGGGTTTGGAACAACATGAGGGTGAGTAATTAATGACAGAGTTTTCATTTTTGAGTGAACTATCCCTTTAACGCCAAAGAAAAATTATAGTTGTTGATTGGATTTTGAGTTGTGGGTGTTGCAAAGTGGACTAAATGATTGGAGAAGACCTTCAGACACCATGAGAGAGAAGTCTGTCATTTTAAGTTATTAAAATGCATTTTAATTCAAAAAATAAAAAGCAAGTTAATCATAGAAATAAACATACTCTATATGTGCATAAAATAATAAATAACAAAAAAGTATCATGTCATTAACCCATGTTTATTCGTCAAGAGTAAACATTTCTCCATTTTCATTATGCGTTACCTTGTGTGCAATCTCTTTCTCATATTTCTCTGATGCAAACTGTCATCTGTCTCTCTGAATGTCTGTCTTTCTGCTGGTGTATTGCTTTTTGAAAAACATCTCTAATTCAAGAAGCATTGTGGGTAAGATACTGTCCAGTAGTGCTAACCCTTCCCAGGAACACCGCAAACCCCTAAAACATAAAGATAAACATCAGTGGGGTATTGATGTATAGCTGAAAATGCAACGTACATATCACACTTGATTTACTTAAAAAGTAAAAACACACAGATCACATTTAAGCAGTAAATGTTACCTGTCATTTAGTATTAAAAGTCCAGCTGCTTGCAATTCCTGAACATTTTCTGACATCCCAAATATTTGTTGAAGATCAGCTTCTGGACTAAATAACTCCCAGTGCTACAATATATTAAAAAGCAGAAAAAAATAAAAGGTATTAGTCACTACATCAGCTTAATCTAAAGGTGACATATCATGAAAATCTGACATTTTCCATGTTAAAGTGCTATAATCGGGTCCCCAGTGCATCTACCAACCCAGAAAACATGAAAAACGACAACCCAGTAACTTTTTATCTGCAAGCATGTGATAAAAATGAGCCGCTCAGATTTCGCTCCCCACGTGAAATAGAAAGGGGAACTTTTTATAATACTACCGCCACATTTCCACCCACGGTGGTGCCATTGTATTTTCGCGAACGACAACGATGTACCAGTTCTAACGCCATGGCAAAAGTTTCCGCAAAGCATGCTACCTATTCTGTCATTGGCTGCACAGATGAGCACAGAACAATATTTAGAGTCCCAGCTTCAGAGGAGACAAGAGAGCAGTGGATTTATTGACGTATTTACTGTATACTACACTTCTGCCACACAGATCTAATATAAACATGCCATTTCTTTCCCAGCTGTTTACCTTCACAGACATAACCGACTGTTTTGGTAACTCATGTTTATTTAACAGTTTAAGTGCAATAAGACGTGAAAGAGAACTTCGGATATGTGCACTCAGAAAACCGTATATATCTTAAGTTTAAACTAATATGACTTATAGCACAATAGACATGATAATCAAAACCAAACAGATGTTTTTTAGCAGAGTATCTGAGTTATGAGCTATAAAGGCACAGCCTTATTCTGGAAAAGGGAGCAGGGAGCAGCAGCTCATTTGCATTTAAAGAGATATGCACGAAAACAGCCTGTTTCTGCTTCCACTCAAAATGTTGGCATTTTGTCGCTGCCAATGGCCTCATGGTTAGCACACCGACATATGGTGGTATTCCACTGCAGACGTCCCGGGTTAGGGTCCTGGCTCGCGGACCTTTCCCGGTCCCACCCCCTTCTCTCTCTCCCACTTCGCTTCCTGTCCAACTACACTGTCCTATCTAAAAATAACGGCATAAAACGGCAAAAAAAAAAATTTGAAAAGCATTTTCAAAATGATATAATAAATGATCTGTGGGGGTTTTTTTATGCAAAACAGCACTGGTTGCAATGTTTTATAGTTGTAAAACCTATGTTATGTTGTCTAGTCGTCCACTGTACCTGCTGGGTGATTCCTTCATTCATACGCAGACCCATGACCAAAACCTCCTCCAGCCTGCAGATACAATTGCAATCTAATTTTAATAACTCAGCAACAGTCTGTGTAATCGCTCCACAGATAGCAGTGTGGGGACTACAAATGAGATATTCTTACAGGCCATGGTGGTCGAGCTGTATTCGGCGGCGTGTCCCGTGACCGTGACGCTGAACCTCTCTTATCCAAACATCTGGCTCTAAAGTCTGGGTTCGAGCTTCCCTCTGAACTCCTCCATCCGCACGCGGCACAAAACGTCCATGTGCCCCTTTTGTTTAGAAAGTTAAAAAACAGCATTTATCTAAAACAAAAATCTTTTGTTACATTATAAATGTCTTTACTGTCACTTCCAATCAATGTAATGCATCCTTAAAAAATAAAAGTATTACATTCTTAAGAAAAGAAATAAATAAATGTACCTGGTCCTACACCGATGTATTGACGTCCCTTCCAGTAACTAATATTGTGTTCACTAACAGCATTCTACAATAAACACATAATGCATAAACCAAGATTTTCACATTTCAGGTATTTATGTAATATAGCATTACACTGTATTTGTGCCTGGGAATCAAACACATTTCCTTGGAGTTGCAAGTGCTACAGCAACTTCTTGTTCTTTTTTCAACGTATAAGAATATAAGCAATTATAACTTACATTTTTGGCAAAGTTAGACACCTCGTATTGACGAAACCCAGCCTTCTCCAAGACTCCTCGTGCTGAATTGTACATAACAGCTGTGACATCGTCACCAGGCACGCTTAGTTCACCGCTGTCAACCTGTTTAAAAAGCTGTGTACCCCTTTCCAAGGTCAGCTGATACAGCGAAATATGATCGTCACAAACCAGCAGCAAATTCTCCAGCTCATTCTCCCATGACTTTACACTTTGGCCTGGAAGGGCAAACATGACATCCACTGACACGCGTCCCTGGCAGAGCGTCCTGGCCTCTGACACTGTCCATAGAGCATGCTGGGAATCGTGATCCCTCCCTAGTATCCTCAGGTGAGCATCATTCAGCGACTGTGGAGAATAGCATTAGATCTATGGAGACTGTAAGTTAGTTTTTGGTCACAAATGCGTAACATAATGTGCAAGCAACATACCTGGACTCCAATAGAAAATCGGTTTACTCCTGCTAACGTGAAGTCCTTCAGACTAGCTTTTCCAGCAGGTGTAGGGTTCACTTCTAAAGTGATCTCTGCATCATCTGAGAGGCGAGCATGTTTGGAGACAGTCTCTAAGACAGAAGCGATCGTGGAGGGCTGAGCCAGGCTGGGTGTTCCTCCTCCAAAAAACACTGAGCTGATCCTAGGTAACAGAACAGAATGAATTAAAAAGATAAACATTTTGTCATTTTTTACCCACATTTTGTTTCACACCTGTATGTCATTTCTTCCAAAAGACAAAAAACAGCATGTTAGCAAAGCATATTATTTGACAGTATCTCTGCACACTGACCGGGAGACCTGACTGAGTTGCAGTAAGGTTTGTGTCTCTTTCTGCAGACATTCTGTCATGACCGCATGGTTTTGATTTCGAGGAATATACTTGTTGAAGTTGCAGTAGGAGCATCTTTTCAGGCAATAGGGCCACTGTGGAAAAGGAACAATGCAGACAGATCAATTAGGATAGATGTAGCGTTTCATACATTTGACAGTAACTGGCTTTGACAGTCGGGTTTAGACACTCACGTGAACATAAAGTGACGCTTCGTCTGCGTGAGGAGGCAGTCTGTGAGTAGTACCGATATATCTCAAAAATATAAAACCAAACGCCGTTTCCAAACACTGTAAAGCGTGTTGTTGTTTTAATAACAGTCGTCTCGACATACCTGAAAGATCAGAGAAGTTATGCTCCAGCCATATTTTCTGCACGGCGCTGTTTTACTGCAACACACTGCGTCACAAAGATGTGAAATGCTGATGTTTTGAATAAAATAACGCGAATGACAACAACGACGATAATAGTAATAATAATAATACAGTAGTCACAGTACTGTACCTTTTTATTTTGTGGTATTTTTAAATACGTTTTTGGTGTTGGTGGTGGTGGTGTTATTTTTTGAAGTCATTTTTGTATTTTTATTTTTTTATTTCCTTGGTTATCTGTAATAATCCTAAAATAAAAGCAGCAATTAAAATTTAACATGATATTCAAAATAACTTGTATTTAAAATGAATGAATAAATAAATAAATAAATGAACTCCCTAAAATACCGTAGAAACCCGCACGGTGGCGTGCTTTCACCACAATCCAATATAGTTCTTTGTAAACTGCATAATTTTATGCATGATTCACCCAAAAATGAAACAGTTGTCACAGGATCCACCTTATTTTTCCCATAAGAGTGGGTGCAGCCTTTTGTAAATGTTTTGTGTCTAGCTTCCGGTCTCATCCACTTCCAGCTCGTTTTGCTGCTTGATATTGCAAATTGGTATGTCTTGCCATATTATTTTAATGTATTATCTTAATTATGAACACACTGGTTTGTAGTGCAAACTGTTTTACCGTTTACTGCACTTCGATATTCTCGTTATTTCCATGTGGTGGATGTAACACATTACCAGAAAAAAAGCTCACTTCCGCATTGAAAAATAAGGTAGATACCATTGACTTACGGTGTTTGTTTGTTTTTTTTTTGTTTTTGTTTTTTTGTTTTTTTCATACAGTATAAGTAAGTGGCTACCAGCAACGGTTTGGTTGCCAACATTCTTACAAGAAGCAAATTCAGCAGAAGAGAGAAATTCAGTCAGGTTTGGAACAACATGAGGGTCCATAAACGATGACAAACTGTTAATTTTGGGATGAACTGTCCCTTTTTAGGGGGTTTTGTGCAACTGGGCCCATACATGTTGAGTATTTTATTGGGCTGTAAATTAAATCCGTTTTGTAGTGCTATGTTAAATTTTTAAAGTCAAAATATCAACTGAATATCACTGGCCGTGGCAAACAGACATTACTATTTTGTAGAGAATTAACTAATTGTTAAATGTACAAGCTTAAATACATGTAAAAGTGTCCCTAAAGGTCCAGGATTTACAGACACGAAACAAAATGGCAAAACAAAATTAGCAAAAGTAGTCCATTTGCAGTGGGTGAAGTAAAAGCTAATTTACCAAAGCATTTAATAAAAAAACCTCATTAAAGAAGTTTGTTCCTGTCAGGCAGCAGAAAGCAAAGGGAACTAAATTAAAAACTTGGTAATTTGTCTTTTGTAGTTAGCTTGTCCTGTGTGGTAGCCTATTGTCTGTGTTCATGTAACCGATACTGTGTCATTTGGCACTGGTGTAATTTGAAAACTTTTTAATAAAAAAAAAGTGTGCTTGCTTTTCAATAATTGAGACACAGGAGAGTTAATGTGTGTATAAGTTTATAAGAGACATGCATTTTCATACCAATTCAATCAAAGCACAAAAAATAGTATTATGTTTTATTGTTTCAGTATACTGCAACCAATATCAATAACATTTAATCAAAACACATTTTTATCAGTCAAAACTGAGATTCATGTTCCATATTAACTGATGCAGCCACAATCTTGTGTCCACTGTGCTCAGGAAAGTGCATGAGTGAATGCAATTTGTATTGTTAAGCTTGTATATTATTAACAGAAATGATGGTTGTGATGAGAAAACTAATGTAACTATTATTTTTAATACGAGAAAGAAGCTCTTCACATTACATAAACACATAACAAAAACCTGCCAACAACAACAAAACAAAGCAGCCTTTGAAAACATGCCTAAAAGAGCAGGTTTGAAATTACTTCACAACATGCAGTATTCTCTTTTTAAAAAAAAAAAAAAAAAAAAAAAAAATGCACTTAATTGTATTAAATTTTCTTCAAATCTATAAGTATATTTTATCCAAGTATATTTTTAAAACACTGGAAAATAAATATACATACTTAAAAAAAAACACTTCATGACTATGTTTCTTAACACAGTTTAGGACACTTAAAAAGCGCACTTTGTAATTATGTCAAATTAAATATTTTAAATCATTTGTTCTACAATGATTTAAAAATCTTTTGTTATGGTTTATAGAAGTACACTTATTCTGATGTGTTGACTAACATACTAAAGCACATGTAAAGTGCTTGATTTTAATTTTAACTAGTGTTATTCAATAATACATAAAGTTAATATATTTTAAACATGCATGGGTTTTGGCCAGGAAAGCAAAAGTGTTTGTTGATTATCAACCCTATAATAGAATAAAATATACTGTATTTACTGTATGAACACAGTTACTTACATGTTAAATCAGATTAGACTTAAGTGTTTTTTCTTTATAGCTGTTATAATCAATTACTCAGTTATTGTATATTATACAAGTAAAAAAAATGCTGGATATTGTCAATATGCTTTATAATGTATTAGGCCTATATGTATTGATGCAGACACCAAAATAGGATATCTGATCAAATACAGCTTTAGTTTTTGTTGTATTGCATTGCAACACATAATTTTACATAATATATGTGACCCTGGACCACAAAACCAGTCTTAAGTAGCATGGGTATATTTGTAGCAATAGCCAAAAATACATTGTATGGGTCAAAATTATCAAAATCATTAGGATATTAAGTAAAGATCACGTTCCATGAACATGTTTTGTAAATTTCTTAAATATCGTAAATATATCAAAACTTATTTTTTTTTATTAGTAATATGCATTGCTAAGCACTCAGTTTGGACAACTTTTCTTAATATTTAGATTTTTCTGCATCCTCAGATTCCAGAAATACCAAATATTGTCCTATCCTAACAAACCATACATCAGCGGAAAGCTTATTTATTATAAATCTCACTCTTATGGCTAGTTTTGTGGTTCAGGGCCACATAAAACAATTTAGAGAGCAAATTTTAAGATATGAAGGCTGTCTCGAAACTTGTTCAAGGTAAAAAAAACAAACTGGACCAGAAGGAAGTTTAAATCCGTTGCATATCAGCTAAAACAAGTATTGATGTCTACATTCTCTCAGAGGTGCTCATAGTTTGCACGGAGCGTATTCACAGACTCATTCGACTTTATGCGCCACTTTTTAAAGGCAAAGGGGAAGTTGAAGCGCGATGCATTGTGGGATGTGGAATCTAAATTCTAAATCGTATTGCACTGAAGTGGAGACTGTGCACTGATAATCAGCGAAGTAAAGAGTGAAATCTTCTGGCTAAATCCACGTTATTTGTACCACCTTGCAATTTTACGCTGTTACGAAATGAATAAGCATCTCATGTGACCCGATGTCAGCTGCCATCATCGAAATGCAAGAATTTGTTTTGTGCATTTGCACAATTTAGGAACTGTTTTGGATCGCTGTACTTTGCAGATTTTAAAGGTCTTGTTGGATTCTGGCTCGCTCCATCCAGTTGCTGTTACAGTCACGCAGCTCTGTTTTGCTCTTGGTTCCAGGAACTTGTCGTTGGATGTGTAAAATGCTTAATGCTGCAGCAGCCGACAGAAACAAGGACCCGATCCTCGCTGTATTAAAAAGCAGAGTGACATCAGACAGGCCTCTGATTGCTTTGGAAATATCTTCTGGCACAGGACAGCATGTCATTCACTTTGCTAAAGCGTTTCCGAACATTACGTGGCAACCGTCTGAATTTGAAGCACAGTCGATATCGAGGTAAATATCCGCAACACTTTGTCTTGAATATTGAATCCTGTAGACATGAAATCTATTAACCTCTTGTGTTATTATACTAGAATTACATTCACGCTGCTGCGGAAATGCCTACAATTCAAGTTATGAAATTTTTCCCATCTCATATTTACTGGATAATGGCACGTCGTTGAAATAATCCTTTACTCTATCCTTAATTTATATTTTCCCGTGCAGTCTTGTGATTATGATACTAAAGTTCACTTGCCAAAGTTTGCTCAGAGTGATGCAGATATCAGATGCAGATCACTAGATGGTGCTGTTCAGTTACTTATAGAAACCTTCTGTAGAGGAGCTCTAGTAAAATGTGTTTTGTATTTTAGGGTTAGATATCTTTAAAAGTACACGTTCTTGATCTTGCATTATTCGTAAATGTACATTAAAAAAATCTAATCTTTCACCAAATTCAAATAATTGCTCCCCCTCAGAAACGATTTAATTTAGAGCTGACGTCACGCAGGCCGCGCGGGCTTATTACATTTTGTTAAATAATATTGCTAAATAATATTCTCAATCGTTTAAGTAACGAAAAGATTCGAGTTCATATGTGACCATGGATCACAAAACCAGTCATGAGGGTCAATTTTTCAAAATTGAGATTTATACATCATCTGAAAGCCGAATAAATAAGCTTTCCACGGATGTATGGTTTGTTAGGATAGGACAATATTTGGTTGAGATACAACAATTTGAAAACCTGGAATCTGAGGGTGCAAAAAAAAAAAATCAAAATATTGAGAAAAATCGCATTTAAAGTTGTCAAAATAAAGCTTTTAACATTGCATATTACTAATAAAAAATTAAGTTTTCGTATATTTGCAGTAGGGATTTTACAAAATATCTTAATGGAACATGATCTTTACTCAATTTCCTAATGATTTTTGCCATAAAAGAAATTATTTTGACCCATACAATGTATTTTTGGCTATTGCTACAAATATATCCCAGCGACTTAAGACTGGTTTTGTGGTCTGGGGTCACATATAATAAAGGCTAATAGAATAATAGAAAATAACATAAATGTTGAAGAGTAACGTTAGTCAGAATGTCCTGATTGTGATGTCATCGCTGTCAACAAAAAGTCTTTTATTAATAGGGCAACATAAAAGTTTGACGTTTTTTTCCCCGTCTGATTTACAGAAATTAATTCTGTACTTAATATAGTGCAATTACAAACACTTCAATGATTGTTCTTTAAATTAGGCTGTATACCATAAAGTGAATCCTGATATTGAATCCTAAATATCTAATGACTTACCATATTGTGATTTAATTATTTTTTTTTATTGCAGTATTGAGGCATATAGACAGTATCATAAGCTGCAGAATGTAAAGCCACCCATCTATCTTGATGTGTCTCAGAGTTGGGAGAACTGGGGTGGAATTCAACCCGAGTCATGTGACCTCATCGTGAACATCAACATGATGCACATCTCACCTCTGGCCTGCACAACGGTATCCTGTTTGGTTGCTTTTGTTTCCCTTTCTCTCCATTTGTTGAATATCGGAGTAATAAATTGTCTTTTTGTCCCTCTTATTTTAGGGTTTGTTTAATGGTGTTGGAAAAATACTGAAGCCACAAGGATTGCTTTTGACTTATGGGGTATTTGCAGCATGTTAAGCTGTTATTTGCTTATTTGTTTATTATGCGTTTGGTTATATTTATTGGCTTCAATGGCTTGCATCTGATATTGTTTTGCAGCCTTATGCTTTCAATGGATCGATTACTCCTCAGAGCAATGTTGACTTTGACCAAAGCTTGAGATACAGGTTAGTGATAAAGGAAATTGCTAGCAAATGTGAATTCTTCTTGATAAAAAATATAGATTAAAAAAAACAAGCAAAAGCAAAAAAAAAAAAAAAATCACCTTGTGGCCTAGACATACAGCAATTATGGTGTGTTTAGATGGTCGAGGAAGGTTCTTTTATATACCTTACATGCCAAAAAAAAAAAAAAAATGTCTTATTAGTATTTTCGTCCTGCTTTCCATTACAAATATCTATAAATTCTAAAATCAGGTTATATTACTTATTACAAGAAAAATGACACGTTTGCCTTTACCTCACTGGCAGATATTTTTTCTTTTTTTAAAGCATGAACTCAATGTTTGTTAGACTTAAGACTTATTATCTAATAGATTTTATAGTCATTTTGCTTCTAAAGAAAACATCGTTTTAGAATTTAGATATTTGTACTGGAAAACAAGACAAAACTACTGAGAAAGAAAGTTAATTTTTTGCTGTCTGAATCACAAAGGGTAACATAAAAGATCTTGACACAAGTTGTCTTGTAATTTTACCCTGTATTATATTGTGTTTTGTTTTTTTTAACAGAAATCCAGAGTGGGGTCTAAGAGATGTGTCACTACTAAAAACACTAGGCCAAGAAAATGGACTGCGATTGGAGGAAATTGTAAGCATTTTACCAAAATGAATAGCTTAATTCAAAAACATTTTTGCTGTTAAGGTTTTCTCTTTGAGGCTGTAATGCAATACTTGGCAAAGATACATTGCAAATTAATCTGACATAATGCCTTATAAACCTTGCTCTTGCTTTACAATATGATTATTGTGAATATGTGATGATTCACCACCTTGAGTCATCAAAGGCTTGTAAATGCATGCGTTTCTGTTTTTGATTTTCTAGGTTGATATGCCTGCCAACAACAAGTGCTTACTGTTTCACAAGGACAGCGTGGTTTGATTCTAATATCAATTTGTACATCATCTATACTATATCTACATTTGTGCTGACTCTGCAGTGTTTTAACGATACTGAATATACTGAATAATACAAAGCTTTGCTGAAAATTGTCATAACTGTCTTTCTGGAAAAATTTGGAGGTGTTTTTCACAGCAAATGAAAGTAATAATAATTTAAACAGATGTTTAAAATGATGTGCACATAATATTGATAGATATTGATCTGAGCATCCGTGAATTTCTTTGATCATCTTCATTGGTTATCTGACTTATAGTTTTGCAGTGTTATTCAATGATTTACCATGCTAACCATAGTTTTTGCTAAGAATATTTTGTAAAATACAGTTTAAGCTTGTTGACCAATCACCATGTTCCGAAAGGAAGAAAACTGATCAAATGTAGGCCTTATATCTTAAATGCAGTGTGAATTGCTTTGGATATGCTTTTAAGCCAAATGCATACACTACCAGTCAAAAGTTTTTGAACAGTAAGATTTTAAATGTTTTTTAAAGACAATTTTGAGATATTTTTATTTTTTAAAATAACTGTTTTCTATTTGAATATATTTTAAAATGTATTTTTTCCCCTGTGATTATAGCTACATTTTCATCATCATTACTCTAGTGTCACATGATCCTTCAGAAACCATTCTAATATGCTGATTTGCTGTTCAAAAAACAGTTGTTGTTGTTATTATTATTATTATTATTATTATTATTGTTGTTAATATTTAAAACAGCTGAGTACTTTTTTCAGGATTCTTTAATGAATAGAAAAATTCAAAGATTAGCATTTATCTAAAATAAAAAGGCTTTTGTATTATACTATTATACACTATACCATTCAAAAACTTGGAGTCAGTATATTATTGTTATTATTATTTTATTTTATGAAATTTTTTTAGGGGAAAAATTATAGAAATTAATACTTTTATTTAGCAAGGATGCTTTAAATTGATCAAAAGTGATGATAAAGACATTTATAATGTTACAAAAGATTTGCTGTTCTGCTTAACTATTTGTTTATCAAAGAAACCTGAAAAGAAATTCTACTCCTCTGTTTTCAACATAATAACAACAACAACAACAACAATAATAATAATAATAATAATAAATATTTTTGAGCAGCAAATCAGTTAGAATGATTTCTGAAGGATCATGTGACTGGAATAATAACGCTGCAAATTCAGCTTTGAAATCACAGGAATAAATTACATTTTGAAATACATTCAAATAGAAAACAGCTATTTTAAATAGTAAAAATATTTTACAATTTTACTGTTTTTGCTGTACTTTGGGTCAAACAAACGCAGGATTGGTGAGCAGAAGAGACTTTAAAAAAAACCTACTGTTCAAAAACTTTTGACTGGTAGTGAAAATGTAAGTTTTTCTCTTTTTTTTAAAATAAATTGCATTAGTGGGTAATATCAATTCAATCACAGTTACAATTAATATTTCAAATATTTGTATCCTTCTACATTTCAAGGTAAAATATTTTGGACTTTTTGTTTAAAATTTAATGACACTAATATTAACTGCACTATGAAGTTAATTGCTGCTCTGTCATTTATGCAGTTGAAGTTCCTTGATCAATAAAGAATATCAGTCTATTACCTTGCACAGAGTCTTTTTACTGACTACAGATTTTTGTCTTCCTTGAACTCTGATCGGACTCTTATCTTAGTTTTTAGAATGATTTACTGGCTATCGTAAGTAGGAACCAAAGATCATGATCTGAAGGTGTTACACAGAAAATTGCCCCCAACATGGGAGGTGCAGCGGATACGAGTGGATTGCAGTAGTCGGCGAAAGATTATTTGAACACAACCCGGTTTATTATACTGTACCGCTTTGATCCGATTTCAATCTAAAGACTGCAAACATACTCCTTTTACGTCTCTGTCGAAAATCATCCGGAACTGGCAACAGTTTAAGCCACGGCGGAGCAAGTTGAGTGTCTATTTTTGTCTCCTGTCTTAAAAGCACAGTGTGTCAGTTCGTATGAAGCTTTCATTTCCATAAACACTTGAATAATGTCAACGACATCGCTGGATAAAGAGCTCCAGGAGCGTCTGAGAGAGGCCAGTGCCATCGGAGACATTGATGAGGTGAAGACTTTAGTGGAGAGCGGAGTCAACGTCAACTCTCAAAATGAGATTAACGGATGGTGCGTATAAACACTGACCGACAGGCGAAATTACTTCAGCTTTTATTTTCTAAGTGTATACAGTTGCTTAAACAGCAATTCGCCTTTATTCTTAAGATAAGAGAGCTGCTGGGCATAATTTATACCTGACAGTGAATACATTAGTGTACTGACCAAATATGTGACCAGGGGGCGCAGTGTCCTCCTTCGTAAAGAAATAGTTCACCCAAAAATGGAAATTTGTACTCCCCTTCAGGGCATTCAAGATGTAGATGTTTCTAAATCAAAACAGGTTTGGAGAAATTTAGAATTACATCACTTGCTCACCAATGGATCATCTGCAGTGAATGGGTGCCGTCAGAATGAGAGTCACAATAATAGAAGGTTTGCACTTACATCATGGTTTGGATGGAGATATTCGGATGTAAACAACAGCATAGATTGTATGGTTAATGCACTACTGAATGGGTTGTTCTGCTAATTTATGCTGTCTAAACTAGGGGAAAAATGTGTGGAAGCTGCTAAATCATATAGAGAAGGACTTGGTAAGCAACATTTTTAAAAACTATAGTTAATAGGTGGTTAAGATACATACGAGCAGTATTAATTAAGGTATTAACCTAACATTTCACCTACCTGACTGGAAATAAGAACAAACATAAACATTGTCAAGATTCTTGCCTTGGAAATCCTGGTTCAGTTTGGCCAACCACAACCTCATTTTGACAGTTTTTTGTACTCCTCTCTTTGATTTGTTATAACTTTTGGCAGTCTGTAGTACTCCAAATGTTTTTCCTGGTCCGTCCGATTAGCACAGCCCAAAACATGACAATAATTGACCATTTTCAGCAGCAATAATCGGCAAAATATGCTTGTTTCGTTCAGTTTAAAGGCATTGTTTACATTCAGTTCCGCCAATATGGCCGATTAATGATGCATCATGAAAACACTCTATTTATATAAAAATACGAGTCATTTTCCCCCATTGTCCTCTCACATTAAAAACCAGCAACGTATTTGTTCAGAACAGTTTTTTATTTGCTTGATCTTTGCATATTTCTCCCCCGATTCAGACAAGATTATGTTTTCACTGGAAAAATCAGTATTATGGACAGAGGACTTGTATATTAGCTGTAAGCAATGGTAGTCAAATATTTGAAGTTAAAAACATCTTAATGATGGATTTATTTATTACGAACAAGTGGCTTTTAACTTCACTAGAGTCATGTCAGTTACTTGTGAATTATTGTGACATTTTTATCAGCTGTTTGGACTCTCATTCTGACGGCACCCATTCGCTGCAGAGCATCCGTTGGTGAGCAAGTGATGTAATGCTACATTTCTCCAGATCTGTTTTGATGAAGAAAATACTTTCATTGTAATAGTGATGGGAGAAACAAACCTTTTCGAAGCTTCGAATAAATTAAACCAGTTGCTTCGCAAAATGATTCACTATTTCGAAGCACTTGAAATGCCACACGCTCGTGACACCTGCTGGTCAAAACTGTGTGAATGCAACAGAAACTGCTAAAAACAGCTTTTACAAATCCAATGCAAATGCTTTCTTCAAAGTATAATATATTAAATGTGATCAAAATAATAAAGCGTCTATATGGCATATGTGTTTTTTAAAATGATTATTATTAATTTGCAGGGCTTGTTTGGATTGTCGGGGCAATAAGAGAGTGCTAACTACTAATTTTTTTAATTAGACAAATCTCTTGTTAAAAACGACTACAAATGTGATTGTAACAAAGCCTTGTTTACTGAAATCACATGACTTTGGCAGTTTGATACGCACTTCAAACCAACCACCGTTACGAAACAAAGGTTTCGAAGCTTCATGAAGCAGAGTTTCAATAGTGGCCATCACTACGTTTTTATATACAGAGGCAAATTTGGATCAACCAATGGTGTGAGTTTGGGGTGGGGCTATAAGTGTTAGGCAGTTTCTAATTGGTTGTCTGTTGCTCATCAAATGGCTACCTTCTTGCACCTGATTGTCTTGCATTGTATTACATGTACGTTGCTTAAATGTTTAATATATAGGTTTAAATGTGGCCCTAATAGGATTTAAAATGCATCAGCCCAGGGTCATGATGTAATACTAAAAGCCCTTTATAATGTGCAGAGCAGGACTGAGGAACACTGAGAAGATTATGAGCGCTGTAGATAAGCCCTTACCTTTCATCTCGCCTGGCAGCATTCCTGACATGCTTAATTAGACAGCTTGTCTTTAGGCTCTGTGTTTTCTCACTGCGGGTATTTGTCGAGCAACTGAATTGAGGCGTTAGATTTGTTCTGACATTCATGCCAAGCCTCGACTGCTTTGTTTTAGTAGTTCTGACTAAATGGATTAAAACTCATTTGACTGCACGTTGCAAACCATGTTTAAGAAGTTTTGATGTCCCTTCATGTTCATCCAGGACATGTTTGCATTGGGCCTGTAAAAGAAACCACAAACACATAGTGGCCTATCTGTTGAACGCCGGAGCCGACAAAGACATTCTAACGGCGAAAGAAGAGTTAGCCGTTCAACTCACTTCCAAACCTGAAATCAGAAGACTCCTTGGAGGTATGTTTTTTAGCAAACCTACCTTCTGTATGACAGGACATGATGTGTTTGGTGCTCAGATACTTTCTAAGCCCTCATATACAGCCTAAATGTTTCTCTACTTTGGCCCTCAAGGTCCACTTTCCTGCAGAGCTTAGCAATGTTGGTCAAACCTATCAGTTTGTATCTTTCTAGTAATCCTGAAGACCTTGATTAGCTTGTTCAGGTGGGGTTAATTAGGGTTGGAGTTTAACTTTTTGCAGGAATGTGGCGCTGAAGGGCCAAAGGTAAAAACCTCTGTGCTAGAATATAAATGTGTCAGGATAATATGCATAAATATTAATTAGGTAGGTGTTACATTTACAGACTGATACAAATGCTCATATGCATTCATATGACTCACATTTATTAACTTATTTACATATTAAATCAAATCTAAGTCAATTTTTGTTTGGGATGCATGATATTTCACAATATCAGAGATTTATATTTGTTATTGTTTATCAGTATCGGTCAGTATTGGATAATTGATTGTGCGTGTAGAATTTTTTCCTATTTTAAAATTTAGATTTGTTCTCACTTCATTTTTAAAAACTCTAATAATTAAACACTGTTAAATGTAATCTTTAATGAGTCTCAAAATTAATATTACTTATCGTTTTTATTTATTTTTATTATTAATATTTTTTATAATATTGTGATATCCAAATTATCCGTGATATCCATTTAAAACTATTGTTTTTTCGTTATTTATCTTTTTTTTTTTTTTTTACATATTTACTCAGTGTTAACATGATCAATTTACAATGTACTTACCTGAGAAATAAAAATAGTTAATAAAATAAATGAATAAATGAATGAAGATAAAGAATTGTACAGATGACCTTTAAAACATTGCATTATATTTAATGTTGTTTTAATTTTTTTATTGTTATTTTTATTATGAATTTTATTGTGATGCCAAAAATGTAGCATTCAGAACTACTGCTTTACTTTTTAATGTTGTATTTTTAATTATTTAGATAAAATACTGCTGAATTTTTCAGCCATAACATTAGCAGTTTTCAAATTTTGCATGCCTATTTTTTGATAATGTTAATCCTTAAAAACACTAAAATACATATTTAAAACCTTAAATATAAAAATTGATAAAATTCAGATTGATAAAAATACATTTTTAAATCTTTAGCTTAAAGTTAACATTTACAAACACTACATATTTAATAATATAATTACATTTAATCTTTAGTAAAATGAATATCCATGTTCATATTATTATTACTATTATTATTATTATTATTCTGAGTTATTTAGACAAAATATTGAAGATCATTGGCCATAATGATATAATTCATAATTGAATGATCAATTTATTATGACATATGTGACCCTGGACCACAAAACCAGTCGTCAAAATGATCGTTTTTTTCTTTTATGCCAAAAATCATTAGGATATTAAGTAAAGATCATGTTCCATGAAGATATTTTGTAAATTGATTGGTAATATGCATTGCTACAAACTTCATTTGGACAACATTAAAGGCGATTTTCTCAATATTTAGATTTTTTTTTTTTGCACCCTCAGATTTCAGATTTTCAAATAGTTATATCTCGTCCAAATACTATCCTAACAAACCATACATTAATGCAAAGCTTATTTATTTAGCTTTCGGATGATGAGACAAATCTCAATTTCAAAAATTGACCCTTATGACTGGTTTTGTGGTCCAGGGTCACATATAATAATTGTATACACTACAACACACCAAAATGCAAACATGAAAACAGAAAACCTTCTGTATACGGTCATTAAGCACTTTATTGTCTTTATGCTTTCGCATTCATGCTTGTCATTCCGTCTCCAGTGGAAGAGGAAGACGTGCCTGAGGTGAAGGAACCAGAGCTGCCAATCATTCCAAACTATCTTAGCAACCCGCCCTTCTTGTTCAGCAAGATGGATAAAGACAACCTGAGCATAGCACAGCGAAACGGCACCAACAATCATCCAGAGCCCCTGGAGTCAGAACCAGCGACTTTATCGCCGACACAAGAGCAGCAGCTCCCGCCTCAGCATCAGCAGCCCAAGAGCCTTTTCTCAGACAGCCAGAGCCAGCAGGAGTTACCCTACATCCCGGTGGTGGAGCAGAACGGCGTGGTGCCGAGTCCAGTGGTGAACGGCGGCCTTGCCATGGAGCTCTCCTCAGAGACTCATCACACCAACCACTGCGAGTTTACACACCCTCATCCCATAGCACAGAACGGTCCAGTGTGTCCCACGCTTCCTTCTCCCAGCGGAAGCAGCGGCCAGCCGCAGGTTCCCAGTGCCACCGTCACTCGGCAGCAGTCCATCCCGCAACAGATCAACTGCTCCCAGCTCGGTGGCTCCATGCCGGCCTTCCAGCCCTTCTTTTTCACCAGCACTTTTCCTGTTAACGTACAAGGTACAGTGCAGATTTGTTAGAAAGCTTGTGGGTCAGTGAACTGAAGAGTATCTAAAGGCCCTGTCATATGATTCAACACACCTCTTCTTTCACCTCCACATGCTGATAGCATCGCTGAAAGGCGATTTTATGAGGTTGCTAGGTAGCAAGAAAGCAGATAGTGTGGGATACACCGTAAATAATGAAAATAGTGAAAGAAAATAAAAGAAGTAACATTAATATGTTACTTATAAATTACCATTGAATTTTTAAATGAATTTATAGAACTAGTTGTAAATTAAAAATTATGTTAAAATTATAAATGTGTACATTTTGTTCAAATTATATAAAACAAGATTTATAATAGCAGAAAAATGCTAATTAATTTTCTTTCATATGAATATATGAATATACGTGTACATACATATATAATAAAAACAAATGAAAAAATATACACACACATGTATCATCACCAAATGATTAATTTATAATATTTTTAGTCTCTTATGATCACCAAGGATGCATTTATCAGAAACACAGTGAAAGCAGTAAATTAGTGAAATAGTATTACAATTAAAATAATATATTTTTTTCTTTTAATATATTTTAAAATGTAATTTATTCCTGAGATGCAAAGCTAAGTTTTCAGCATCATTACACCAGTCTTCAGTGTCACATGTTCCTTCATAAATCATTATAATATGCTGATTTGCTGCTCAAGAAACATTTCTTATTATTATCAATGTTGAAAACAGTTGTGCTGCTTAATAGTTTAGTGGAAACTGTGATACGTTTTTCAGGAATCTTTGATGACTAGAAAGTAAGTATAAAGAAAGAAAGAAATAAAAATATTTTTAAAAATTATAAATGTCTTTACTATCACTTTGGATCAAGTTAATGCATCCTCAAGGAATAAATAAATAAATAAATAAATAAATAAAAATCTTTTTTTTTTATTATAAATGTATTTACTATCAATTTGGATCAAGTTAATGCATCCTCAATGAATAAAAATAAATAAATTAAAAAAAAAAAAAATATCATAAATGTATTTACTATCAATTTAGATCAAGTTAATGTATCCTCAGTGAATAAAACTATAAATAAGAAATTAATAAAATAAAATAAACCTGACCTCAAACGGTGGTGTATTTTACTCAAAATCACAGTTGCTCTACATAAAAGGGATAGTTCACCCAAAAATGAAAATTCTGTCATTAATTACTCACCCTCATTTACACGTTCAAGGCCCAGAAAGTTAGTAAGGACATCATTAAAATAGTCCACGTGACATCAGTAGTTCAACCGTAATGTTATGACGCTACAGGGAATTTTTTGCACAATGAAAACAAACATAACTTTATTCTTTTTTAATGATGCCTTAACTATATTTCTGGGTCTTGAATATGTCAGTTGTGTGCTGTCTATGAAGGGTCAGAAAGCTCTCAGATTTCATCAGAAATATCTTACAATTTGTGTTCTGAAAATGAACGAAGGTCTAACGGGTTTGAAATGACAAGAGAGTAATTAATGACAGAATTTTCATTTTTGGGTAAACTATGCCTTTAAGGTGTTTTAGATACATATTTACATTAAAAACATGCATATCTCCTAAATTCGATCTTTCCAACATGACTTGAAGGCAGTAGTAGATCTTCACTATCTCACAAACAGACTGGTTTGAGGAATTCAGAGAGATTCCTCAAGTTGCACTCTCAGACTTGTCGTCTCTTCTCAGAGCTCGTCCTGAAGGTCCGCATCCAGAACACCAACGTCAGAGAGAACGACTTCATCGAGGTAGAACTGGACAGGCAGGAGCTGACGTACCGTGCCCTCCTCCGCGTGTGTTGCCGTGAGCTGGACATCAGCGCAGAGCACGTGGAGAAGATCCGCAAGCTGCCCAACACTATGCTCAGAAAGGTGAGGCCTGAGAGTATTAACAGCTAAGTCAAGTCACCCAGTCTACTGCCTACATAGGCTTCCCCAAATGTCAGGAAATTCCAGAACAAAAATTTACAGATACTCAGACACAGGTACTCACCACTTTGTCATTCAAGATGTTCATGTTTTCTTCGTGAAGACATTATATGTTTTTTGAGGAAAACATTTCAGGATTTCTCTCCATATAGTGGACTTCTATGGTGCCCGTGTGTTTGAACATCCAAAGTGTAGTTTAAATGCAGAGAAATAAGGGTCTTATCTAGCAAAACGATAGGTCATTTTGTCAAAAAAAAATACAAATTATATACTTTTTAACCTCAAATGCTCATCTTATCTAGCTCTTCGTGTACTCTGTATTTTCCGGTTCAAGACAGTTAGGGTATGTCAAAAAACTCCCATCTCATTTTCTCCTTCAGTTTCAAAATCATCCTACATCACTGCAGAAGTACCAACCCAGTGTTTACAAAGTGAACGTGCAAAGAAGATCAAACGCCCTTTACAAAAAAAGGTAAAACAGCGATATAGAACGATTTTGAAGTTGGAGGAGAAAATGAAACAAGAGTTTTTCAGCCTACCCTAACTGTATTGAATGGGACTGCACAGAGTACGCATGCTCATCGCAGAGCTAGACAAGACGAGCATTTGAGGTCAAAAAGTATATAAATGTATATATTTTTTAGAAAATTACATTACTTTTTGCTAGATAAGACCCTTCTTCCTCGGCTGGGATCATTTAGATCCCTTTGAAGCTGCATTTAAACTATATTTTGGAAGTTCAAACACACGGCCACCATAGAAGTCCACTATATGAAGATAATTCCTGCAATGTTTTCTCAAAAAACATCATTTCTTTGCAGCTGAAGAAAGAAAGACATGAACATTTTGGATGACAATGGAGTGAGTAAATAAACTGTAAATTTTTGTTCTAGAAGTGAATTTCTCCTTTAAAGTGTAAGGGGGATATTTAAAGTGATAGTTTACCCAAAAATTAATATTGTCGTCATTTATTTACCCTCAAGTTGTTCCAAACTTGTATGAGTTTCTTTCTTTCTGCTGAACACAAGAAGATTATTTTAAAGAATGTTGGTTATTTAAAAAAAAAAAAAAAAAGTTGACGGTAGCAATTGATTTCCATAGTATTTTTTTTTTCATACTATGGAAGTCAATGGCTACTTTCAACTGTTTGGTTACCAACATTCTTCAAAATATCTCCTTTTGTGTTCAGCAGAAAAAAGAAACTCAAAAATGTTTGGAACAACTTGAGGGTAAATAAATGATAACAGAATTTTCATTTTTGGGTGAACTATCCATTTAATGAATTTTATTCCCCTAATATTCGTATTTTGTTGTATCCATCTAAAAGCAATAAAACATTTGAAGCTGTGCTAAATTTATAGGTATTATTATGGGTTAAGAATGTTGTTGGGCACGACAACAGAATATTCTGCAAGTTTGACAGTTTTGCACTGTCATCCTGGTGTCAGCGTTGTTTGATCTTGCACTTGAATGAATACAAAGACAACACTTCCTGCAAAAATACATATTTTTAGCTGTTGGTGGAGGAATAGTGATTTAGATCTGTTCCTCATGGTTTACCTTGGGCTTCTTAGTCATCTTGATGATATGTAAAAGTGACATTCTGTTTGGTTGAGCAAGATCCTCTATTGTTTAAGCATGTTTGCATCTACAGAGCTGGTAAATCTGAGCAGTGTGGGGTTTTTTTTAACATTGAGCAGAGACAGCTCTATCTGCAAAACGAGTGACAAACTTGATTCTAATGGCTGAAATCTGACAGTACTTTTGGCCATTTTATTATATTAAACTGCAGACATTGGTGGAGTTTTTAGTGACTTTAAACAGAAAATGATGGGTACAAAAGCCTCAGGCAAGAATTCTTCCTCAGCATGCTGAGCTAAACAGCCCTACTGAATCATGGAAATGTCTATACTGCCATATCTAGTGGCTTCACCTCTCATTTGCAGTCTCAAAACAACAGAAGAATGGACAGTACTTCCAGATTAGGGCTGTGCGATAGTGCTAGTTCACACAAAAATGAAAATTCTGTCATTAATTACTCACCCTCATGTCGTTCCGAACCTGTAAGACATTTGTTCATCTTCAGAACAAAAATTAAGATATTTTTGATGAAATCCAAGAGCTTTCTGACCCTGCATAGACAGCAGTGCAACTGACACGTTCAAGGCCCAGAAAGGTAGTAAGAATATCAGTAAAATAGTCCATGTGACATCAGTGGTTCAACCTTAATGTTATAAAGCTACAAGAATATTTTTTGTGCACAAAGAAAACAAAAAAAAAAGTTTGTTAATCAATTTCTTTTCTTCCGTGTCAGTCTTCGACACGTTCATGAGAGTACAGTGACACATGCACTCTTTATGTTTATGTGGATTCATAAAATTACATTTGAACCACTGATGTTACATGGACTATTTTATCAATGTCCTTGAACGTGGTAGTTGCATTGCTGTCTATGCAGGGCCAGAAAGATCTCAGATTTCATAATTAATGACAAAATTTTTTGGGTGAACTATCCTTTTAAATTGATAATCATGATTATTTATCTCACAAATTATAATCACGGTTATTAATCATGATTATTGTCATTTTATTGTCATTTTTCCTTTTTGGATGGTCAAAATTATTGCACATTCACAAGCAATGCATGGTTTATTTCACATCATCTAGTTTCGTCAGTAAATGCATTATTTATTTTATCAGGTTTATCAGATTTTTATGCATTATATGTATTGTATAAATAAACATTTTTACATAAAACAAGAAGCTTCTCTCATAAGCAACAAAAAAAAAGTGTAATTCCTACTATTAACTATAATAATTAAAAAATGGTTAACGTTTACTTTTAAACCAAAGTGCATTTATTCAGCAACCACAATCATAATCTGTATAGTTAAGATTCATGCTTGGATTGATTACATTTCAGGTTTTCTGACAGATTTCAACGCAAACGGGGATGTAAACAAAAAAGAAACAGACTGACTGTATTACGCCTTTATCTGAGCTTGCTAAGCTCCACTGTTCATGTTTACACCAGTTTTCGTTGGATTTTTGTCCTCCGTGTTGCCATCTTGGGAATATTAAGTAAAACACTGGGAGGAAAATGTATCCATTTATGAGAAACGAAAATATGATTGGTTTCTTGACAACCGCATACATTAAAGAAGTCCACTTCCAGAACAAAAATGTACAAATAATATACTCAACCCCTTGTCATCCAAGATGTTCATGTCTTTCTTTCTTCAGTCGATAAGAAATTATGTTTCCTGAGGAAAACATTTCAGGAATTATCTCCATATAGTGGACTTCCGAAAGGTTGAACTTCCAAAATGCAGTTTCAATGCAGCTTCAAAGGACTCAAAACGATCCCAGCCAAGGAAGAAGGGTCTTATATAGTGAAACGATCTGTCATTGGATATTTCTATACTTTTCAACCTCAAATGTTTGTGTTGTCTAGGTCTGTGTTTCCGGTTTAATACAGTAAGGGTATGTCGAAAAACTCCCATCTCGTTTTCTTCCCCAATTTCAAAATCGTCCTACATCACTGCAGAAGCACTGACCTAGTGTTTACAAAGTGAATGTGCAAAGAAGATCAAATGCCCTTTACAAAAAAAGGCAAAACAGCAATGCAGGGCGATGCAGTTTTTCGACATACCCTAACTGTATTGACACGGATTACACAGACTACACATGCACATCACACAGACCTGTTTTCCTTAAAAACATAATTTCTTCTTGACTGAAGAAGACATGAACATCTTGGATGACAAAGGGGTGAGTATCTGGAAATTTTTTGTTCTGGAAGTGAACAACTCCTTTAAGTTCGTGGAGGCTTCTTGTCAGTGTAGGATGGCACATGTCAAATGAAGCAAAAAAATAGAGATATAAAAAAGAAGCATAAATTGTGATTAAAACCGATTT
>VONZ01001112.1:0-20000 GCA_012976165.1 Labeo catla | reverse complement strand
ATTAGGGCTGTCAAATTGATTAATCACAATTAACTGTATCCAAA
Organism: Labeo catla; assembly: GCA_012976165.1. Taxonomy (NCBI): domain Eukaryota; kingdom Metazoa; phylum Chordata; class Actinopteri; order Cypriniformes; family Cyprinidae; genus Labeo; species Labeo catla. Next base: position 19,956 of record VONZ01001112.1, on the reverse strand, counting down.
ATTAAAGTTTGTTTACATAATACGTGTGTGTACTGTGTATATTTATATAAATATTCATATAATTGATTTGACAGCCCTAATATATGTATGTATGTGTATATACACACACGCATACACATATATATATAACTGTATATATATACAGTTAAGGTCAAAAGTACAGTAAGGTCAAAAGCAGAATCTGCAAAATGAGGAATCATACAAAATGCATGATATTTTTTATTTAGTACTGGCCTCAATAAGATATTTTAAATAAAAGATGTTTACATATGATCCACAATAGAAAACTATAGTTGAATTTATAAAAATGTCCCCATTCAAAAGTTCACATACACTTGATTCTTTGTTTTTTGTGTCATGATAGTTGTTAATGAGTCCCTTGTTTGTTCTGAACAATTAAACTGTCTGCTGTTCTTCAGAAAAAAATTCTTCAGCTCCCACAAATTCTTTGGCTTTTCAGCACTTTTGTGCATTTGAACCCTTTTCCAACAGTGATTGTGTGATTTTGGAGATCCATCTTTTCACATTGAGGACAGCTGAGGGACTAATATGCAACTATTACAGAAGGTTCAAGCATTCACTGATGCTCCAGAAGGAAACACAATGCACAAAGCCGGGGAGGTGAAAACTTTTGAACAGAATGAAGATGTGTATGTTTTTTTTTTATTTTGCTTAAATATCTTTTTTTTTTTTTTTAATTACTGCCCTTCAGAAGCTGCAGAAGATACTTATAAGTTTCCCAGAAGACAAAATAAGTTAAATTTACCCTGATCTTCAAATTAAAGTATTATTTGAGAAATTGTTTGTGGCTGTTTTTTTGTTTTGTTTTGTCTTGTTTTAAAATATAGTGAATATGTTGCCCTAAACACAGTTAGTCTGAGGCAGAGCACATATTTTGTAAATGAAAACAGATCACATGTGTCCTCCAGATGTAGCAACACACATTCTGCACCTCAGGAGTGCAGCACCTCTTGCATAAGAACAGCCTGCTGTGTTGCGGATCGACGGTGACATTGAATCACTGGTCACCCTGCCGTGTGCGGTGGAGGCGGCTCGTTTCTAGCAAGAACGTTTGAAACAGAGCTCAGCTGAGTGTTGCTAACTCTTTTGTGTGCAAGTCAGACGATATAATGAGCTTATGAGAGGTAATAACACGTTGATTGTTTTTATGACCCTTCCTGCGGGTGGGGAGCCCCGGCATACAGACAGCGTTAATACCTTTCAGAAAGCTCATAACTTCACACAAAAGATTCATCTCAAGTGGAAGTGCCATTAAATCACTCCTCTATTGCAGTGCACTGATTTAGTGCAGATGGTACAAGTTTCCATGAATTTAAACGGAGATGGCTGCACATATTCTGTCATATTACACTAAAAATTGTGTCGTAGTCAGTAGAATTGAAGTAATTCCAGGTCAGTTTGGTTAAACAAACCAACACAAACCACATTTATCCATTTAGTCAAAGGAATTATTTTTGTTTTATTGAACTGATTGTTTCATGCTCTTCACATAAAATTAACAGGGAAAATAAGGATTAATAAATATATAGGGAGACTAAAAATGCAAGGAGGAAAAACTCTGTAATCCAGTTTCAAATGAAGTCTGGTGTTTATTGCTGACAGCATTGGTTGTATGTTTGAACCACATGACCTCTACTCTGTACCCGCACAGCTGGAGGTAACGTTCCCATGTCTGCTAAAGTCAGATGGGACACGGATTAACTTTTGGGTGAATATGTTCCTGGCGACAGTGTGTTTATTTGTATTATTAGACTCAACGTCACTTAAAGACTTTTAAAAGTCATGTTGATATCCATATGTGACATATTATGCTCAAATTATTATAATATACACCACCAGTGAAAAGTTTTTAAATTTTTTTTTTGAAGAATTCTCCTCTGCTCACCAAGCCTGCATTTATGTGATCCGAAATACAGCAAAAGCAGTTGTGAAATGTTTTATTACTCAAAATAACTTATTTCTATTTGAACATATTTTAAAATGTATTTCATTCCTGTGATGCAAAGCTGATTTTTTTTACAGCATCGTTACTTAAAAAGCTTTTGTAACATTATACCTTTAAAAAGCTTGGAGTCAGTTTTTTTGGGGGAAAAATTATAGAAATTAATACTTTTATTTTGCAAGGATGCTTTAAAGTATTCAAAAGTGATGATAAACATAATAATAAAACATAATAAATGTTTTTGAGCAGCAAATCAGAATATTAGAATGATTTCTTAAGGATCATGTGACTGGAGTAATGATGCTAAAAAAATCAGCTTTGAAATCTCAGAAATAAATTACATTTTAAAATATATTTAAACAAAAAACAGTTGTTTTAAACAGTAAAAATATTTTAAAACCTTACTGTTTTTGCTGTAGACTTCTTTCGAAAAACATCAAAAATCTTACTGTTCAAAAACCTCTGACTGATAGTGTTTTTTTAAGAAATTACTACTTTTATTCAGTAAGGCTAAAAAATACTTCTATTTCGAATAAATGTTTCCTGAGCAGCAAATATTAATGATTTCTGACAGATCATGTGACACTGAAGAAAGTGCTGAAAATTCAGCTTTGCAAACACTGGAATGAATTACATTTATAATTTAATATTTATCTCTCTATTTTTTTTTACCTTCTGACAAATACAGGAAGCCTTTTCATGCTAATCCAACATAATGAAGAGCAAAGAAGTGCATTAAGTATGCGACTATTTACTGGGCACTTAAACTTAAACCTCTTTATTCTTTAGTGCCAGAATATAGTTAGCTATAGTTAAGATACACTGAAAAAAAAACATTTGGTGTAGAAACAATTTTTGCTCAGAAATTGCTAAATTTCACCATTAATTACAAAGAAAAGAAAAAAAAATAGGAAAGTGACATCAAATTAAATGTTAAAGTCTGAAATTGTAATTTCTTGTAAATAATCTTTGTGTAACACTGTTACTTTGTGTAAACAGGTAGTATATGTTTTGGTATCTGACAAGCTTTATCTGTATTATTAACCGTACATAAAATGGCATGCAAAAAATTTACTGAGACCAGTGTTGGTTAAGTTACTCTAAAAAAAAAAAAGAAAAAGTAAAGAAAAGAAAATAATTACTAGCTACCAATTACATCTTCAACCGTGTAATTAGATTACTGTAAAAAATGACTCTCTAAAATGTATTGCATTACTAATTACCAGAGCTGGGTAGTAACTGATTACATATAATCTGAATTACATAATCAGATTTCAAAAATTAAGTACTTGTAATTAAAGTATATTACATTTTACAGTGCTTATAATCCCAGCTATTACACAATAATTACAGCAACTTTTTATGGATTATATGATTACATATTATTCAGACAATGTCAGTAAATGATTCATAATTTATTGATTCTGGAAGTCTGGAAAAAATATTTAAAGGGGTCATCTGATGCCCATTTTCCACAAGTTGATATGATTCTTTAGGGTCTTAATGAAAAGTCTCTAATATACTTTGATTAAAAATTCTCAATGGTTGTGTAAAACAACACCCTTTTTACCTTGCCAAAAATCAGCTCTGCAAAACTCATCTCATTCTAAGGGTTTGTTCCTTTAAATGCAAATGAGTTCTGCTCACCCCGCCCCTCTCTTCTCTCTGTGGAAAAGACGGTCTTGTTTACATTAGCCGCGTTTAGCCGCGTTTAGCTGCTAAACTTCCTAACTACCACATTATAAGGAAAGGCGATCGCAAAGATTCATAAAAAAAGGCTTATACTCACTTCTGCTGTAAGTGAAGCTGGATCATGAATGATTCGCGCGAACATAGACGGATATATGTAGATCGGGAGGCACATTCCCTTCACAAACAAACATAATCTACTGCATCTTCAGCGGCTCAGATGTCGGGAGTAAATGACGACCACTATGTTCATTATTACATCCAGCAACACAACACCTCAATCGGAGATATTCTTGTCTAACTTACATCCCTGCTCTGGCATCAAAACATGGAAAGTTACTGGACTGTGACAGATGGTCTAAGGTAAGAGCTCATGTCAATCAACTATTGTGGAAGCGGCCTCTGTGGGTGTGACGTCACACCGACAGGCATCTGAGAACGGCTCGATTTGAAAAAGGGGATATTATTTTTACAGATTAATTAAAAACCACTGCATGGATTTTTATCATTATAGGGTAGATTTGTACATACACTGCCAACACACATTAATGTTCAAACAACATGAAAAAGTGAACTTAGCATCGGATGACCCCTTTAAAACCTGGAACACTTTGGGCGTGTTGTTTTTATGTGCTTCAGTGATTCCCAAACATTTTTGTCAACTGAACTTTAAAATATAAAGTTTATTTGAAATATTTCTAAGGAAGTTAATATTTCAATAATTTAACTTATAATAAAATAATGTTCTCATGTTTAGAGTTCTTTGATGTTGGTTAATGGTTGCACTGACATGCAGGTAAAAAGAATAAAATATTTTGTGTTTTTTTTTGTTGTTGTTGTTGTTGTTTTTTTTTTTTACATTTTTATTATTTAATTAATTCATGGGTTTTTATCAACTAACTATTCACTATTCACTCTTCATCAACTCACTAATATAATGTTTAATGCCTTTTATGATGTTGATATAAAAAATGTAATATATTCTCTTTATTTTTGCTTTTTCATATCAATATGATACATGTATTTGTTGTTGTTGTTTTTTGTTTTATTTAAAACAAGTTTTGTAAAAGGTCATCTAAAAAGTAGGCTGAATACACTGCCCAAATTAAGTAACCTAGATTACATTACTAACTACACTTTTCATCATGTAATGTGTAATCAGTCATGAGCTAAAATTTGTAAGTAATCTACCCAGCTCTGCTGATCACTTTCTGCTAATCACAAAATCTAACAGTAATCCCTTACTTTGCTTTCAAAGGAAAAAGTAATTAAATTACATTAACATTCAATTAGACTGTCAGGTTTTAAAGAAAGTTTCCCATAATTCCAACTTCATAGTGCATGTAATCATTTTGCACAAATGATCATTTTATATGATCTAAACATGCAAAAGGGTGAGTGTGGCAACATACCATTTGAGATGTTTATCTTTGCATACTGCGTAGTGCTTCACATACTACTTCAAAAGAAACCCAGTGGCCAGTTTTCAGTGTGCACTACGCAGTGTGCACTATGCAGTACACCAGCTGTCCATTCTAAACACAGCCGACGACTTTTTGCTGGGTAGTGAAGAGTTAAAAGGTGCTCTGGTGCGTCACGCAGGTGCCTCTCCGCGTCTTAAATTTCTTAGACATTCGAGAAGTTAGTGTACCCTTCACTGTGCTACACAAAAGTAGCAAAAAGTAGTTAGGCTTTGTTTACAAGTATATGAAATGTTCAGTAATAGGGTTGAACCCGGACCCTGTACTCTCCCGGCGCTGATGAACGTCGTGCGCGCATCGACCTCTCCTCCACTCCACAAACCTCTTGAACGGATCACACGTCCTCCACTTTAGCCGGGGTCCCCACTTACTTGTGCCCTGTTTTACGCACAGGGAAGTGACCGCGTAGCTTTTCGACCCCTGGAACGTTTTCTTTTTCGAAAGGACTATTTATCGTGTGGATATGTGGTGGATGCTCTTTCCCAGATGGATCTGGTTTTTGTTAGGACAGTTCTGCGTCCTGCGTTCGGACTTGCGCGCCAGAGCGATGCCAATGACCCTGTCCAAAGTGGTCTATTCTCACGCGGGAATGTGTCCGAACGAGATGAACCCGAACCTGTGGGTGGATGCCATGAGCACCTGTGCGCGAGAGTGCGAGTCCGACCAGGTGAAGTTAACATGTCTCTGTTTTGTATCATATGGCTATAAATGAAAAAAAGTACTGTAGTAAATATATTTTTTAAAAATATTAGTACTACAGTTTTGCAGTTTCTAGTTTTCGTAGGCTACCATTAGCCACTGTCTAAAACACTGGCAATTTTAATGTATTCATTTGTAATTTAGATTTGTAACAATACGACAGTTTTTCGGAAGGAACTTTTTTATCATGGTACATTTGAACAAATTTACCATGGTAACCACGGTTTTACGCCGAAGTACCATAGTTATTATATACAAATATGTTACATAATACATAATAACAGTTATTTTTGTAGAAACTACGGTTAACATGGTAAATTTGATATGTAAATTTGAGATAGATAGATAGATAGATAGATAGACATAAATTATAGTTAGCATATTACATTTAAAATGTAAATTTGCTATGTAGATAGATGGATTTTAATTTATTATGATTAATAATAATTCAGAATAACAGTTATTTTGTAGAAATTATGGTTAGCATGTTAAATTTGAAATGTAAATTTAATGTACATTTAGTTAGATGATAGATAGATAGATAGATAGATAGATAGATGGATATAAACTCTTATTTGATATTAGCAACCACTGTCACCAAAAAAGAGAAGGTGACAGAAAAATAACAAAAATGTGGAGATATTTTTTAATTAATTTGTAATTTTACTGTAGTAACAAATAGGTGTTTGGCTGTAACTATGGTTACTATGGTCATTTTTGGTTATATGTAGCATATCCTATGCCACTAAAAAACAACAACAAATAAATAAAGAAAGAAATACAAATTGACTGTCTGCACGAAAAAAAATCATGTTTACATATTAAAATAATGTAATGTTAACATTACAAAACAGCACATTTGATTTCTGAGAACTATTTATTTATTAATCATAATGTCATTAAATGTAGTAAATTGACCAGAAAATGTCTAATACAATAAGTTTAGCAAACAAAAGACATCAATAATTGACAAAAAAAAAGTCTAATCATCTGCATATCTTTAATGAGTGTATTTTGTTCTAGCTGTTTGAATTAAGTAAAAAAATAGTTTTTAGCCTATCCACATTTTTCTTCCTGTGAGAGTGGGCATGGCCATTTCTAAATTTTCTTGGTCTGACTTCCGGACTTGTCCATGCACAACTATTTTTAGCCGTACAAAACAGCTTGTTTTGCTGCTTGATATTGCAAATTGGTTTGTCATACCATATTATTTTAATGTATTATCACACTAGTTTGCAGTGCAAACAGTTTTACCGTTTACTGCACGTTGTTATTCTTCTCATTATTTCCCTATAGCAGCTAATGAACCAGAAGTTTCATCTTAGAATAAGGTGGATATGGAAAAAAATGGACTTCGAACAGCCATACAGTTTCAGCCATGCTAAAAACCTCTCCTAATGATATGCCTTTTTTGTTCCTCCAGGACTGTGAGCCGTTCGAGAAATGCTGTTCAAATGTTTGCGGACACAAGAGCTGTGTGGCTGCCCGCTACATGGACATTACAGGCAGGAAAGGTCCAGTTGGGATGCCCAAAGGAGTCACCTGTGACAAATTCATGTGCACCCAACAAGGTTCAGAGTGTGAAATCTGGGACGGACAGCCAGTGTGCAAGTGCCGGGACCGTTGCGGACGGGAACCCTATTTCACATGCGCCTCGGATGGCATGACCTACTACAACAAGTGCTACATGGACGCTGAGGCCTGTACCAGAGGCGTTACCCTCACCGAAGTCACCTGCAGATACCACTTCAGCTTGTCCAACACCAGCCCGCTTCCAGCGGAGACCACTGCCCGGCCCACCACCGCCCATCTTGAGACCACTCCCATGGATATTCAGCGTCCCGTCATGGTCAGCAATCCAGCACACCACTTTGTATTCGTAGGCGAAACGGCCAGCTTCCTCTGCGAGGTGACAGGAAAACCAAAGCCAGCGATTACATGGGAAAAGCAGATTGAAGGTAAAGAGAACACTATAATGCGACCCAACCACGTGCAAGGAAACATAGTAGTTACCAACATCGCCCAGCTGGTCATATACAACGCCCAGGTCCAGGATGCCGGCATCTACACCTGCACCGCCACAAACCAGGGTGGATCCGTGCAAGCCCATTTCCCACTCTCCGTGGTCCCCAGGGAGCCGACCAAACCGGACCCGGTCATGAATTCCACGCGTCTACCTGCCGAGGAGTGTCTGAAGGCACCGGATATGGGCGACTGCGGAGAGGAGAGCATGAAGTGGTACTATGAAGCCAAGCGCAACAATTGCTTTACATTCACCTACAGCCAGTGCAATAAAAACCGAAACCATTTTGATTCCTACGAGTTGTGCATGCTGTCCTGCGGAGCAGAGCTTGCGGCACCTTGCTCCCTGCCTAGCATACAAGGTCCTTGCAAGGCTTACAAACCACGCTGGGCTTACATCCACTCGCTCAAGAAATGCCAGTCCTTTGTTTACGGAGGCTGCGGTGGCAACGAGAACAACTTTGAAAGCAAGGAAGCCTGCGAGGAGATGTGCCCGTTTCCCAAGACTCACAATTGCAAGCCGTGCAAACCCCGCCAGAAGATGGTCCCGAGCTTCTGCAAGAGCGACTTTGTGGTTTTGGGACGTATTTCGGAGTTGACCGAGGACCACGATTTGGGTCACGCGCTCATCACTGTGGAGGAGATCTTGAAGGACGAGAAGATGGGGCTACGGTTCTTCGGGCAGGAACCTCTGGAGGTGACGCTGCTAAACATGGACTGGAACTGTCCCTGTCCAAACATCACGAGAGCCGAGGGACAGATGATCATCATGGGGGACGTTCACAACGGCATGGCCGTGCTGCAGCCCGACAGCTATGTGGCTACGTCCAGTGTGCGGCGTGTTCGCAAACTCCGTGAGGTTATCAACAAAAAGACTTGTGACGTTTTGAAGGAGTTCAGCAGTACGAAGTACTAAGGGCGCTTATGTTTTCTGAATCTCTGGACATCCTAAACCAGGGGCGTCAAATCGTACTCTTGAAGGGACACTTTTACAGCAGAAACTCTGCTGGAAGGTGGTCTTCCAGGAGCAGGATTGGACACCCCTGTCCTAAACCAACGTGCCTGCCTCTCACCTGCTTTTCTTCATGAAGCAGACTTGCAAACTTGACTTGTAGATTCTACAATCATATGTCACGCTTCTGCCGCAGCATGGAGCTGCTTGAATTATCCATGGGAAGATATGTGTGTGAATGACCCTGTTGAAAAAAACAGCATATGCTGGCTATGTCGTTTTTTTTTTAAGCTGGTCAGGACCAGCTTAGGACCAGCACATGACCAGCTTAAACCAGCTCAAACCAGCATCCATGCTTCAGAACCTACCTAACCAGCATATGCTGTTTTTTTCAACAGGGGACATATATATGCTAGATGATTTCATGTGAAAATATTACCTTATTTACATCTACATGTTGTAGTGTGAGTCCAGTTATTTTAGTTTGACTAAAAAGCCACAGATGTTGTATTAAACCAGACTCTTTCTACCTGTCTCAGAACAAATGCCTTGCAGGCAATCACTGAACTTGAATCTTCAGTGGAAACAGGTGGTTAAATGTTACTAACCTAAAACTTTATTTATACTTCATGAAGATTTCATTAAAGCTGAAGTGTGTAATTTTTTTGAAGGCGGAATATGCCCCATCTTATAGGATTAGTTCACTCCTGAATTCAGTACGGTTTTTGAGGAAAACTTTCCAGGATTTTTTCTCCATATAGTGGACTACAATGAGGATCAGTTGGTTGAAGGTCCAATTTGCAGTTTCCAAAGAGCTCTACACGATCACAGCTGAGGAATAAGAGTCTTATCTAGTGAATCGATTGGTCGTTTGCATACTTTTTAACCACAAATGCTCATCTTGCACTAGCTTTGTGCTGCGCATCTATGACTTAAAGCATTAAGTAATCAGATAAGTAATTCATTTTTCATCTGCATACTACTCCTCCAAATTCAAAATCGTTTGACAATGTTGTTTTACCTTTTTTTATGTAAAAGGCATTTGACTTTCTTTGCACATTCGCACTGTAAACACTCGCTCAGTACTTCCGCCTACGTCACTTATGACCTTTCCAAGGTGACTACGTAATGCATTAAGTTAAGCTAGTGCAAGATGAACATTTGTGGTTAAAAGGTAAATTAATTGTAGGGTTTTTTTAGAAAATGACAGATCGTTTCGGTAGATATGACCCTTGCCCGTCGTCTGGCATCGTGTAGAGCCATTTGAAGCTGCATTGCAATTTGGACCTTCAACCCATTGATCTCCATTGAAGTCCACTATATAGAAAAAAAAATCCCGGAATGTTTTGCTCAAAAACCTTATCTTGGATGACATGGGGGTGAGTAAATTATCAGGAAATTTTAATTCTGGAGTAAACTAATGGTTTAACACAAAGACAGGCAATTCTAAGTAAGCTGTTATAAATTGATTTCCTGGGCAAGTATAAACAGAAGTGCGCATTGCTTGTTTGAGTAGCCTGGCAATGCCTTTTTGTCCAACCATTGGGGGAGCGTTCAGTTAATTTCACAGAAATTACAGACTTCACCTTTAATTATGAAGCCATGTCATTCTTAAACGTAAAAAAATATGACATGTTAAATACTCTTGCACCTTATTTTAATTCATAGTTTTTTATGCTGTAATCGTTGTGCTTTGTTCCGTCTATTTATGCTTTTACATTACTACCATAAATTGAAACAAAGGTAGTCCTGTGTACGTGCTTTACAAAGTATGTTACGTGTTTTCTGTCAAACCATACAATGGCAAACATATAAAGAGATTATAACGATTTGAAAATGTATTAAACATCTACACCAGAAGGGCAATTAAAGACATTTCCAATCAAATCCTAGATGGTTCTTGTTGCGAAACTTTCCACAAGCTTGCATAGCTGCAGTCGTGAGGCTTCACGAGGCGTTTTTGAATGAGCTTTGATAAGGGTGGACATACTTTATGATAGAGCGGCGATCCCACCCCCCCATCCCGATGGATTCTATTGTCAGTCAGTCCTGGCCTCGGTTCTGGAACAGGTCACATTCCAGCTGTTCTTTGGTGGGAAGTGTTGCGGCTAAGGGGGATGGGGGGCCAGTCTGATCCCTTGTGTTGTGTCTGGGTCTGGGACTCTCTCCTCGGCTGCAGACCTTTCATATGAGAACCTCCGCCTCCCCCCAGCCGCCCGGCCCTCTCATCTCCCCAGCTCCAGCTCCAGCCAAGCTGTGACCCTGCATGGGAGGGGAGCCAGCACACACACCACTCTCTGTTTTAAAGGCACGGCTTTGAACTTTTGACTGGAGCTGGATGGGAGGGAGAGGGATAACACATGCTTTTTCCCTAGGGTGGGCCTCCGATGGCTGCTACCTCAGGCTGGCGGACAGGGCCTCATCCATGACCCCGTAAGAGGCTAATGAAAGGAATGAAAAGAGCGAGGGAGAGAATCAGAGATAGGATTGGCTGGGGGGTGGATGCTGGGAATGCCGAGTGGGGAAGTTTCATTAAAACTGTTGACAAGTGTCAAGTGAAGCACTCGGGCTCAAGTTCAGCGGGCAAAAAAGAGAGCTCGTTGTTTTCGAGTTTGCTAACCGCTAGTTACGAGACTGGATGCTCATCGAGCAGCACTGTAAGCGCATACTCGAGATTTGGGGGAACAAAATGTACGTTTAAGAACTGGCCCTAGTGGTCACCTGCTAAACTGGTCATTTGGGGGGGATGTGTCCCCCTAAAGTCACGTGTGGTAGGTACAACTCTAAGCATCTCAAATGTAAGTTTATTATCACCTTTACATCACAAAAACAAACATGGCCAACAGTAGTACAAGAGATGCTCTTGACATACATGCTCTCATCTTGTTTTATTTATTCCTTAGCTATATTCTGCAATGTAATCGACCCAAAATGTGTTCCTGTAGTTTAACAGAAAGAGCAAAGTGCTAGCAAGATCATGGATTTGATTCCCAGAGAACACATGTATATCTTGAATGCTCTGTAAGTTGCTTTGGATGAAATGTGCATGTTTTGTCAGTATTACAAGACTCATAACAACTTATTAATGAAATCACTTACTAAAATTTACCTCAGAAACTAGTTTCAGATAAAATACCTTTGCTACTACAGGTATTTTTGCTATTATACAACCATGGGCTAAATGCTAATATGATCTCCTTTAAACAGTTAAGAAGACTGGCAAATCTGTTCTTTTGTTTCATTTATATTTTTGAGGTTTTTAATCCTTTATCCAGTAGTTCATAATAGTTAGTTACCACCGTTTTATCGTAGTAAAAATAATTGTGATGACGGAGGTGCTCTGTGGAAAATATCGTAAATTTTGATTGTTTGATTGAAGCGCTGACATCTACTGGTCAGCATTGGAAGTGGTTACATTTTTAAAAAATATTCTATCGTTCAAAAGTTTCTTGTAAGAAATACTTTTTTATTCGACAAGAATGCATTAAACTGATCAGTTTAAAGTGACAGTACCGACATTTTTAATGTTACATAAGATTTCTGTTTCAAATTAATGCATTTCTTATGAATTTTGTATTCTTCAAAAAAATCCACTTTCCATTAAAAATATAAAGCAGCACAACTGCTTTCAACACTGATAATAAGAAATGTTTCCTGAGCATTAAATCAGCATATTAGAATGATTTCTGAAGGATCATGTGGCACTGAAGACTGGAGTATAAGCTGTGCATCATTTGAAAATATATTCAAATAGAAAAGAGTTATTTAACACTGTAATATTATTTCACAATATTACTGTTTTCACTGTATTTATGATCAAATCTAGTCTAAGTGAGCATAAGAGCTTTTAAAAAAATGGTATGAATGGTATTCTATTTCCAACTTAAAAACTATCCCCATTAGCATCTATGGCAAGTTATGGTCTTCATCATAGCGGACTATCGGGTACAATTTCAATCTATTTCAATCAGGCATTAGGATGAGATTTGCAACGGCGCCTAGGTGAAACATCTTGACCCCTGCAGTCTCGCCTCGGCGGGCCTCACGCACTTGACCGTGTTCAAGTACTTGTGCTTCAGATTTATCCTGCCTTCTTATTCCTGTCGCCTCAGAAGTCGGTCTCAGGCACATTTCTTTGGTGTCCATTGATTTGCGTGCTCTGACAGGGGCATTCGTTTCTTCTCAAAGTAAATTATGCAAATGGTTTGTCTCATTCTGTATGCAGAAGTGGGCGTGCATATGGTCCATTCATAGGGGGATGAGATTCCCACAGCGATCAGGAGTCCAGTGACGTCCCGTTTGAGTGGGAGCCCCCAGAAGTAGACAATGATGTACAGCATCAGAAAAACAAAACCAGTTTGTGAATTCGTCTGACATTTACAGTGCATTAACTTACTGTCTATCATCTGAAATATTTTATTCATTTACTACTGGTTTTATTTTTATTTGTTTACTCATTTGATAAGTCTACTCTAAGATGACTGGTCAAACAGTATGTGAAACAGTATGTAAATATTTTAAGGGAATAGTTCACCCAAAAATGAACATTTGCTGAAAATATACTCAATTCAAGATGTTTCTCCATCTGCAGTGAATGGGTGCCGTCAGAATGAGAGTCCAAACAGCTGATAAAAACATCACAATAATCCAAAAGTAATCCACACCACTCCAGTCCATCAGTTAATGTTAAATGAAAAGCTGTGTGTTTGTAAGAAACAAATCTATCATTACGGTGTTTTAACTTTTAACAGTCACTTCTGACCAAAATACCAAACCATAATAATGCTTCCTCCAGTGCAAAAGTCCATCCTCTGTTGTCCTCTCACATCAAAATCCACTGACAAATTTGTTTTGAACTGTTTTCCCTTTTTAAACAGTGTTTTATCTGTGCATATTTCTCTCCTGATTCAGACCAGACATGTTTTCACTGAAGAAAGCAAAATTATGGATAGAAAACGTGTATTTTAGCCAGAAGCAATGGTTTGAAGTTAAACATTTTATTACCAGTATTATCAGCTGTTTGGACACTCATTCTGACGCCACCCATTCACTGCAGGGGATCCATTGGTGAGCAAGTGATAATGCTAAATTTCTCCAAATCTGTTCAGATGAAAAAACAAACTCATCTACATTTTCATTTTTTAAAAAAGTTGTTTTCTTTTTTATATTTTCACATTATTGTTGTGCTTTTTTAAAAACATTATTGTTGTGCTTAAAACGTCTTGATTCTTGCCAGATCAAATAATAAAATCAAGCTTTCAGTAGCTAATAGATTAGATACGTTTTTCAGGGTCACTGAATCCTCCACTAGGTGGCGCAATTGCACCAGTGCTACTGTAATTTAAATATGGCCACGTGTCTGTAGGATTGTATCCAGTAGGGTATTCTCATTACCTGTCTTTGAGTTTATGATTGTGTTACACCGTCATAGGCTTTCACATAAATTATGCAATGCAGATTATCATACTGAGCTGACACTACACGCAGTCGTTACTTTTAACAGAAAAAAATGAATGATTATGTTGATGAATGAACAAATTAAGGTATGAATGAATGATTCACACTGCCATAATCAATGCCTTACGACTTTTCAAACCAATCTCGTGGGTGAGTGAGCAGAATAATGGGAAATTACGATGCTGCAGTCTTTTTTTTTCCAGAAGAATCCTCCGCTTCAGTGCTTAATTCATCAATAAGGAATAATTTATGTGCAAGCTTAATGGGTCAGTAGCTTCTTTTAGAAAGCTGGCAGAAGTGGATAGTGGGAAATCTAGAACATGATACACCTAATCTGATTCCTGAAATTATACTCAACCTCTTGCACAGTCATAGCTACATACCTTAAACGTCTAATGTAGTATGGATTTCAAACATGACCATCATATGACTGTAAGTATCAGTCTAGCTAAAAACATTTCAAGATCACATTTCACATTCAAAAGTAGCTAAGAAAATATGTTGGGCTTATTATCATTGCCATGTTTAAAATAATATGTTTTTTCATTTTGTTTAGCTTCTTCATCGTGTTAGTTTTGTATGTCATAAGCCAATTTTCTCTGACCCAGCTTGTTTTCCATAAAATACTGATCTCTCACTTTCGTTGTAATGCTAAACAAACAGCACAGATGGCCAGCAAACTCCTCTTTGTAAATGGAAGATCTTCTCAGGCCGTCATCGCATCCCTGCTCTATAATTACTTTTAGCCAGTAGCAAGTGGGAAGAAATAGACGCATACACTGTAATAACCAAAGTGAGGGAGTAATCTAGCACACAATCAACTGCATATATCAACTCCCTCATTGATTTGGATGGCAGAATGTCTGTCTGCCGCTCAGCCTGGCATTGTTGGACCAAAGTGAAGCCCATCTTTACCGTTTAACACATAACTCTGACTTCCCACCGACACCAGCAGCCGCCGTTATCATAAATAACGCGCTTCTCCACACACACATGCAATATTATTTGCATTTGTCACGGCATGACACCGAGTCCATTCCCCTAAAAGTCATGGTTGGCTGTGCAAAATGGACTGACTGTCAGGTCTCACGGAGAGACGTAATTTATTGTGCGTGTATATGTGTGTTTTCCTTCCAGGGTAAGTGTCCGGGGAACAAAAGCAAGGTCTCCCTTTGGATATGGAGCTGAAAAAGCTGTGAGAACATTCTCTGAAGGAAATAACACCATAATGACTATTTTCAGTTGTCTCTCTGGGTGTTTAGGTGCAGTGTACCTTACTGTAAGAGAGACCTTCACACCACAGTCACCCACACAAGCGTATTTATGATTAATATTGCTAGTAGCGGGTGACTAATAGGCATTTTGCATGTAAATTTATTGCAGTGGAGCCATTTCATGTTGGCGCAGAATCGTTACACGACTCATGGGGATTTTATCTTCATCTCTTAAGGGCCGTTTACACTGAGAACGAGAACTATAAAGCCAAAATGACAACAGTGAAGTCCACACCACGGATTTAATGGCACAGAGGAACGATATCATCGGAATCACATTTTTTCCCAGTTGATGAACGATAAAGCTTTGACAGCCAATCAGAATCCACTAGAGTTTGAGTATACAACTGCACAGTAGGGCTGTCAAAATTCCTCCATTCACTTTGAGTATATGATTTTAAAAACTCTCAACTGCAAATTGCTCGGGTCAAGTAACCAGCCTACCGGAAGTGGCACATTCCACTGACGAGAATCCATGGTAGGCAAGGCTGCATAATGCTGCATAATGCTATTGTGAATTCAGAAAGGCTATGATACAATTAAATAAATATATGCAATGTAGGTGTTATATATGCACTTTAATTATGTACGTCCATGTCAGAGCGGCTCCGTTCACAATAAATGCTGCTCCACACAAACATGTTCATATCATTTACATGACGTCTCAAACTCTATCTCTGTATATTGCTGTGACTATGGGTTTATTATAACGTTCATCTGGGAATGCAAAGTTTAAGGTAAATCATTAATAAACCTATGCAAACACAGGAGATTACATCAATAGAGGGTATGCATGTGACCTCACCGTCAGTTGGAGTGGCTGCGGCTCCGCCCACTGAGTGGCAACATTGGTTTCAACGTGAATGCTGCGACAGAAGACACAAAACACCTCTAAAACCAAAACGAGCTTTGCGACTGACTGTACAAATAGATTTGACAAGAAACCTGAGGTATATTTTGACAGACTGCTGAAAGCTACTGAAAAGATAAGCAAGTTATTCGCTGTAATTCAAAGAAACGAACAGTCTTCAGCCAGCGAAACACGGATTTGCAGTTATCATTTCATGTTAATATGTTGAATTGTGCAGTAAAATCATATCCTATATATTGTACTATAGTATATCGTATTGACTAACTCATCAACTTAATATTTACCATCTTAAATTATGCATATTTGGATGTTTTTAAATAAACACTGACAAAAACTATATATGTTTTTCATCTGGATGATATGACGATATATATAACATTGATATAAGTGATCACCGGGGTTTAGACCAACCTATTTTGTATTTACAAAATGAGTTCACAGGCAAATTTGCTTTATTTATTTTCCGCAACGTCAAAATCAGAAAACACGATTCCTTGCTGCATCAATATCCATTGACCACTGGATATTTGTTAAGTTGTAACTCACAACGTTTTTGTGAGTGAGATGAATTAATGTATGTTCACATATAGTCTAGAATACAGTAACGTCCCCAGCAGGCACTGGACGTCTATATAACGTCAGGTTGACATTGGACATGGTGTCGGACAGACGTTGCATTTTGGTTGAGAATGAAAATCGTGTTGACGTCAGTATTTGACGTCAGTATTTGACGTCAATTTGACGCTGACTTAATGTTGGATTTTGGTTACACAACCTAAAAACAACAAAATATCAACGTCAGCTGACATTGGTATTGGACATCAATTTAACGTTGACATTAAACATTGAATTTACATTGAATTTTGGTCAGCCGATGTCGCAACCGAAATTTAACCAAATATCAGCGTCTTATGACGTTGTGTGCCTGCTGGGTCATGTTTACTCCCAATTTCCCGACAGTAGACTTGTCAATCAATAAATGGGGAAAAAAGTAACTGCTGTTACTTATTTGAAAAAGTAACTCAGATATTTTCTTAGAAATTCAAAAGTAATGCGTTACTTTACTAGTTACTTAAAAAAAGTAATATTATAACATAACTTGCATTACTTGTAATGCGTTACCCCCAACACTGATGAGGACATTCATGTATCTGAAAAAACATGGCTGCCATTTTAAAATATGGCCTTGATATATTGTACCCGAAACCCTATAAATGATAAAAGAAAGCTTCAGTTGCACTGAGGAATCACATTTTGCAATTATGCCACATTATGATTACAGTGAGACCTGAAAATTGTATTATAAAGAGAAGACTTGCAGTGAGCATTTTGTTACCTATCATTTACTTTAAATCTCTATATCTACGACAAAATGTCTTTGTATGTGTGTGTATGCATATGCTTACTTTGTATTAAGTATTAAAACTAAGCCTTTTCATTTCAGGTTGAGTATGTCTGTGTTGCAATATTCTTCATACGCTCCGAATACACTAAATTGTAAAATTATAAGTGTGAGCTGCTGTTACATCAGATGCCACTTTAACTGTGCACTTGAAAAAGCGGGATGGATTCAGATTGGCTTTCAATGTTTTTATCGTTCATCAGCTGGAAAAAAATGCTTTTAAAGTGATTTCAACTGTCGTTCTTCTCTCTCATAGCAAAAGAATAATCAAACTTTAAAGTTATTGTTATGATCCTTGATGCAATATGCTTTAGATCAACTGGACTGGCTCAAGGTCTGTTATCTTTTGTCAAATGACTCTTACCTTCTCCCGCAAGCATTAAGAAAACCTAATATTTCTAGAAAAAATGCAGCAAGTAGCTTATATAACAAATGTGTTTTTGCTCTTGGCCCATACAATGACCTCACTTTTGTGAAACACTGCATAGTTTAATTTCATAAATAAATGTTTCATACTTTGTAGGAAATGCAGTTCAGTTAGCCAAGCTTTTTTTCTTTTTTTTTTTAATTTCACACAAATTTTGATGTGGTTTGGTCTTAGTGAAAATCGCCAGGTTGTTTACATACTTGGAATTGGTGGGATTATTTGAAAGTGCTTCTTCGGAATTTTCATTAGGAACTCAATTTCAAAGAGAATTCTACATCCTTTTGCACCTAAACCTTTAATAACAGTCTTTTCTTATGGGTAGCTACAGCAAAGCAAGTCTTCTTCGTGGAGTTTGAGGAAGGATCATTCTGCGGGTGTTCTGATCCACCAGACGCTGAACAAAAGGCAATTCTGTGGAGTGGTGTTAGCTCTACACCCCCATGTGAATTACTGCGCCTGTCCTCTGTCCTTTTGTATTCGAGCTGAGAACAGAAAGTCATAAATTTTGTGAATTTATAGCATCCAATTAAACAAGGAAAGATGGGAAAAGCTTTATAGACTGCCAAAAATGAAAAAGGCTCACTGCAACAGAATTTAAATGTCGATGAGAAAGTTTGCAAACAACATGAGAAAAAAAATCAGTATTGGTGTCAAAACTGCATTCTTTTTAAACAAGATACATTTTCTTGAGAAGTATAAGCGTGTTACCTTATTAATGCAAAACTCATTAAATTTTGTTTGATTTAAACTTGAAATAAGAAAAAAAAAAAAAAAAAACAGTTTGCCAGTCTTAATATCTTGCTTCTCAAGTAACTGTATGTTGTTTTAAGGACATTCAGATAGCTGTACTGGAAAATAAGACAGAAATACTTTAAGGAAATTATCTTTTACAGTGGACTGAATGTACAAAATGTTTTCTTCCAGCCTCAGCACTGTAGTATATATAAAACCCCAGCAAAAGATGATAGATGAAGGGAATGTCACATCAATGCAATTTCTTAGAGCACTTTACAGAGATTTTGCGTCCTTCTTATGTTGGTTCAGGAAACAGGTTATTATCCAGCTCAGACTGAATAAATCAATGAAAAAGCAACTGTTTAGTTGTATAATATGAAGCAAAATTTAAACAAAGATGTTTGCACCTAAATTTGTTGTCTTAATTCCTAAAATCCTGAATGAATCGGTTTCTCTGATTGTGTCCTGTCAACGAAGCCATAATTAGCACAATGAGGAGCAACTTGTTTTTAAAGACAAACTATAGTGCTGTGACATGTAGCCGATTTTTATTTTTACCCTGTTCAGGAAGCTAAGGCATGTATTTACCACGGCACAGTCAGACATCTATAGAAAATACAGTTATCTCATTCAAACCATGTCTGCCCACTGGGGGAAAGAAGCAACAGCTAAATATTCATGGCGTTTCATTGTTTATATGTGGCAGCAGTGAGCTATAGATAAGATAAGAGTATGTATGTATGAGCAAGAGAGCAAGAAGGAGAGAAAGACAGATAATAAAAACACAATGATTATTGCCATGGAATTTTTTTTTCTTTAATTTATTTAAAAACAGCAATTATTTATTTGTACAATTATTATTATTAAATAATAATAATAATTTATTTTATTTTAGATGGTCAAATAAAAAGCAGGAAAAGCAGCCAAAAAATCATGGGAACTCCAAGCCTATTGTTATGTTATGTTATGTTATGTTATGTTATG